>BGPR01003385.1:0-96066 GCA_013235015.1 Araneus ventricosus | reverse complement strand
GTCTTTATCAATTTCAGAATTTTTTTTTTTTTTTTCGCTCTCGTTTTTTAAAAAATGATTGATTTGCAGCCGTAGAGATCGATCGATCGGAACTTAGGAGGTTTATTTTCAGGCTGGCGTAAATAATGCTGCTTTAAGTTTTTTCGTAATCGTGTAGAATCGCAATCAAGACAACGAATTTTATCTATATACGCAGCCATCTCAAAGTAAAAACCATGTGTTATTTCCAGAAACGTATCGGAATGAAACGCGTAGAAAATATTGGCTGTGACCAATACCGATTGAGGCAGTTGGAGTACTTCAAGGTCAAATCGCAGTCACTAGGTCAGCTAGGGAAGCCCATTCAGCATAGTCAAAAAAGAGGGGGACGAAGATTGCGAGAGGATTGCATATTTTAGCAATGTCAGTTTTATAATAATTGCTAAGTTCTTTAGAAAGTGTGATTAATAACTTTGATATTTTTCATGATGGGATTTATTTTATGAGCACATGATAAACTTTATAACAAAATAGTCTGCAGACACTGTCCAAAATCTGCGACGTACGAAGCAGCGTCGCGGTGTTTCTGCCACTGGGATATCATCCCAAATTTCTAATGTTCTCTCAGCTACTGGCATGTTTTGTAGCCATCTATGGGAGCAAAATTTGCATGGAATTTTTTGACGTAGACTTACAGCAAAATTTGTATGGCATATTTTTATGTAGACTTGCGTCTCTCCTAATGGTGCATCGGGAAAGAAAAAAATTATGACGCTTTTCGAGCTGAAGTTAAACGCTTATAGCTCTGCAACCAAATAACATAGAGAGTCGGTTTTAATTTCATTTAACAGAGAAAGGTGGGCACTGAAGATTGCAAAAAGAATTTTAGAATTTGGAATTACGGTTTAGTCACAGTCGAGTTGCAAAGTTGGTGAAAATCACAAAGAATCTTACATCAAGTCACATAGTCACACTAGACTAATAGTCACTATAGACTATAGAGTTAATAGTCACATAGAGCTACTTTAGTCACAGAAAGTCACGGTTGAGTAAGGCAAGTAAGTCTATGCCCCTCAATCCCAGTGGCTGTTTCACAGAGACAGCCTACCATCAATTTTTTTTTTATAGAGGAAATTTAATATAGTCTTCTTCGCATGCTGGGGAATCTTTAAATAACCAATAAAGAGCTGTAAATAGACTGTCCAAATTCCACTCAGTTGCTCTATTTCCCACTTTAAATGCATTATTTAAAATATGCGAACCATGGATGACTATATTTAGCAACTCAGTATGGAACTCATCTCCGATTTGTTCTCAGATAATGTGGAAGAACTTCCAGTTAACTGCTGGCCCATCCATTGAAATTTGTATCACCTTCCTCAGATCTAACTTTTTTGTGGCATCATTAAAGGCTTTTAAATTGATTTTCTTTAAACTGATTTTCATTATTTTCTGCGTATTCAACATTCGATGCAAACTTTATGAAGGTCACAATTCCACTTGGAATTTTTGATTTTGCACCGTAGATAAATCAGTTTTCACTTTCATAAATTTTGTGTGCTGGGAGCACAAGTGAAGGGAAAATTAAGGCCTCAGAATAGAAAAAGGGTTTTTTTTTAGGGCATTGAAAGAAAAATTAGGGCTTTCCTAGGGGCCCCTAAAAGGATTTTGATATTTAGGGCCTTTTTAAGGCCAGTGGGAACCCTGAACTTAATATAAACATTCCAGTTCAATATCGTTAATATTCACAAAGATAACAGCAGATATTGCACAAAAATTGCTTTCAATCTCCAAGAGAAACAAAATGACGAGGGTTCTTGCACATTGATATTTTTAAAAACTGAATTTTCGAAACTAATATTGACTTTTATGAATGTTAAATATCCTGAATACTCAAGTATACTTATAAATTCAAATACATAATTTAAATTTATAACTAATTCAGAGGAAAAATAGCCTGTTACCGTTCATTGGTTTCAATGTGACACCACCCATTTCTTGAAAATAAAAAATGCTAATTTTTTTTCCTTTATATATTTATGATCAGCTACAAGTCTAATACTCATTTTTGAAAGATATTTAGTAATTTTCAAGACAAAACATGTAGTGAACTTGAAAGGGGTAAGAGAGGAAGTTATAGCGATTTGTAATCAGAACAATCCCTCTGAATTACCCTGTAACTTTATTGTGTTATACGGAGTGATAATGAGCTCTAAAGAGCCCAAACAAATTGCTTAATATTGCTTATCTCAACTTTAGGTACATACATCATTCCTAATAGAAAATCTGAATACTATCATCAATTTTCTGTGCAAAATTATTGCTGAAAATAAATAATTATAAATAATGTAAAATTATTGTTGCACACATCAACTCAAAGAAAGGGCTTACTTCTGCTGAATAACACCTGACTGTAAATACTAAAAGGCTCCTGCCAAAGCTTTCAAAGCACTCTGCCCACTGCTCTGAAATCAAGTATCTTATATAAATAAAAGTTATCAAAAAACTTTAGCATAATGGAAGGAAATCCAAACTACTGCATGCATTTTCTTCAAATATTGTTGGTGAAGTTTTAGCTGGAGTTCTCGGATAACTTAATAAACAGTTCATCTTTTTTTATTAATTAAAACTATTTCCTTGTATAGAAGAAGTTGACTGCCAGGGTACGCTGGGGAGGTTGGTGTTGTTGCTGCCATTCTGATTGGATGAAAAGATTATAGATATCTTAAACCATTTTACTAATCACCAAATGAAGGTAAATCTAGCAACATTTAATTAGATTCAGATTATCTCTTTAAAATATTAATAATAACTTAAGAAAAAAATTTGCTGCAGTTTTAAAAAATTCAAGTTCTAATCTTTAATCTTTAGATTTAAAATTGTTTAGTGCAACTGATATTCGGTATTTTAATTAAAAATAAAGTTGTAGACAATAAGAGATGCTGTATATTATAATATTTTATATATTTTTACATTAAAATATTATATAGATTTTTTTTAAAATGTGTTTCTGTATCACATTCCATCAATGCCAATAGTGTTTTAATCCGGCTGGGGGGACGGGCTACTGGAGGCTGCAGCCCCTCCCCCCAGAGTTGGCAGAATTTCTTGATTTTATTTAAAATCACTACAACTGTTTGTCTTAACTTCCTTTTTAAAAAAAATAATAATAATGTGTGACAACTTTGCTTTCTGGCTTCTGATAGGTTCGAAAATTTCTGAACTTTTCTAGCTTCTGTCATTGTAATTTGTAATTCTAGTGTTGACATAGTCAAACCATTTTTGGCCAGTTATTTCCATTGTATTTTTTTATTGAAATTATCTAAAGTAATGTAGTTTCTTTATGGCATTGTCAGGTGAGAAAAAGTCTGTAAAGTTAAAGTGTTTTGGCTTTACATGAGCCATGAGGTTTGATATTTGTCACACAATAAAAATTTTATGACCTCAGTCTCCTCAATTGGAATCCTGGATTCATTTACTAAATGCTAATATGGAAATATATTTTACTTTCTTGTATATGACGCTTAATAGCAAAAAATGTACCATTTGATTTCTGGTCTCTAACCTTTGTTATATGTAATATAGAACCTTTTTTTAACCAAATGTCTCAGACAATTCTGCATTTGACAAAAGGCCACACAAGTAGTATCTTAAGTGTTGTTCTGCTATCATTATATTACAGACAAATATAAATTCTAACAAATTGTAAATAACTGGCTTAGGCTGCATAAAAACTCAAGAAGGTTGCACGCTCCCTACCTGGGTCAGATCGAGTGCCAGTGTGAACCCCAGAACGAACCCAATTAATTAACACCTTTGTTCTGGATCCTGGGGAATCATAAGGAGAAATCCGCAAAATACTCCTGATATACCAAATGCAGTAGAGTATCAATTTGCGCTCTGCATGAGGAAACAGCATGCAGTGATTTCCAAGGTACAGTGGCAAACAAGTTGAGGGGGGTAAAAGAAGATATCAGAGTTTGTTTTATTCAGTATATCTGTATTCATTCTTAAATTCACTTCAAATACTTTAAGTTAGGAATAAAATACTAATCCTTTGTTTCTGATTTGTAATTTTATTTTTCCTTCATTTCCTAGTAAAAGTTTTCAAAATTTAAAAAGATGTCTGATTATCCTAAATTCTAGATTCCTGGATTTGATTTCCGTGTTCTACTGTAATATTGCTAGAAGCACTAAAAATTTTAAGGAAATACAAAAGCATACTCTAGTGATTCTTAGGAAGGTTTTCATGGACAATTAATCTAACATTTCATTTTCTTTGTTCAAATATATTACCTAAAAAAATATTTCTTTCATCCTGAGCAATGGAAGATAGTACATCAACCAGCCATAAGAAGAGAAATTTTAGCAGTCTTCGATACTCCAAGAAATGGTGGGGGCTGTGCCTAACTCACCTTATTGATGAGCAGATTCTGAGGCTTGAGGTCACGGGTGAGGATGGTGACTGTGGCAGAATGCTAGACCTCGTGAGGAGTTGGAACATGAAAGACTGGAACAGAGAAAAAATATGAATCAGAAAAAATTTTACCCTAAATAACTCAAACACAGAAATTATTTAACAAGAATTCTTTACAAACAGAAACAAAAAAATCTCAGAGTATTGCTATTTCGTTTATATAATGTATATAATGTTTGTATCTAATATAAAATAGAGATAGTAGTCCCATTTTAAAACTTTCAAATAATTTAGAATACTAATACACATTTCTACATATTTCAAAAAAAAATTAATAAGTAAAGCAAGAACTTTCTGAAATTTGTTGGAAATAATTTATGTTTGACAACATTTCAAAAAGTTACCTTTACCGTTCTTTTCATAAAGTTACTTTTTACCTAATATATCTTTTTAAATAATTGTGAAGTTTCAACTTGCTTCATTTTTAAGGGGGGGGGGACTAGGGGGGAGATTACGTTCTTCATTTTTCTTTGCCAACAAGTAAAAGTTTAGCATGATCAGCTAGTCAGTATTGGAGCAGATGGTAGTTTTTCATTTAACACAGTGTTTCCCAACCTTCTTTGTGTCATGCCCCACCTAGGCCTTTCTAAATTTCTTATGTCCCCTATGTAACATATACATAATTTTTAACGTTCAAAAATTGAATTGTTCACTGAAGAAACTTAAATGGTAAGTTTTAGGGAAAAAAACACTAAGATATTACTGGGAAATGCAGCAAGTTAATTAGTGAAACATATAAATGGAGAACCGAAATTCAGGTACGAAATAATTTTTCATAATTTCAACATTTTTTTTATGAAAAGGTTGTGGGGATGAAAAACTTTTTTAAACATATTTTTGAAAATTATTCAGCGAGTAGATCCTAAAGAGAAATGTCCCATTTGGTGATCTGGCAATTTATAAATACTAGTTAAATCACGGTAGACAGTCGCTTTGAAACTCTAGACGAGTTCATTTTTGAATTGGCCCCACGTCGGAAAACACCAATTTAACCCATCGTGTATAGAATTTCAGGAACTGCTAACAGGAAGAATGGCTTATGAAATATATATAAATTTTGTAAGCAGTGCGACTATTCAATACATTGTCCTGAATATTATTGTAAATTAATTCTTAGGAGAAATTCTCTAAGCCCAAGACTTCACAAGTATTTTTGCTTAACGAGACTTAAAAATGCCTCCAAGTCAAGATATCACACAATATTCAAGCTATCAATGCTCATTGATGGATGTAATATCACCCATATAATTAATCGCTGAATCATATATTTGTTATGAAACAAAGAAAGATAAGGAGTTGACAATATCAAAATATAGAAATTAATAAGGTCAGTTTAAAATGGTAAAATTTTACCTTTATCATATTTAATTAGGTAAAAAGTCTGGAACACAATCAAATGGATATTATGTTTTTTTTTAAAATATCTATGTAACTATGTCTGTTTTTCATGTATTTTGTAGCATAGTGAAGAAAATCAAATTTGTATTTAGAAAAAGAATCACTTGCATTAAATAAATTTTGTCCAAAATTTGATAAAGATCTACAATTTTGAAGTAAAGACCACAAACTGAATTTCATTCATCTAGCTAATTGCATTCTTAAGTGATCATGTTCACATACACACAAGACAGAGAAGAACATTCATAACTTTTTTAAAAAGTTTGATTCAGAGGCCTAAAATTTCAAAATTAATCAAAATCGAGATTAAATTTTTTGACAAAAACCATGCTTTCTCTATACTTTTCTTTCTTTGCATAAGAGAAACTAAAAATATCAAAATAAAAACATTTTTTAAAGAATGTATTCATAAAATCAATAAAACTGATTAATAAGCACGTATGAAGTGCATAGGGCATAACGAGTACTCAAAGTACTAAAAACAATGTGTATGTCTCACTCATATAAGAGCACTCAAAATATAAAAGTGCATCCTTTGTTCTTAACACTTTGTCAGAGCATTTTTCTATGCAATCCACAGACTAAGAAGACACGATTTGAACAGATCTTGATCACATTTACCAACACATATAACACAAGAAAAATTAATCAATGCCTCTGTCTCCCTTTTTCCAGTGTAAGAAAGATGTAACAAGATTATGGAAAAAATTCAAAGCAAAAGCTCAAAACAAGAATTATTTTTTAAACTGTTCTTTTCTGCGAGTTCATTTTCAGAATGCTCAAGATACCTTAACAACATCAGCATCAATTTCTCCATTCAAACTGTCAAAGTATTTCTTCAAATCTTGATCACAGTGTTCAAAAACCAGCGTCAGCTTCTTCTCGCTGTGCAACACATCGTGTAATCTAAGGAAAAAAAAGAAATGTTATACCATCATGATGGCACAAAACATGATCATGTAAAGGAATCTGTTTCATTTGTACACTTTAATATCATTCATTTACACAATGTTTTAAACCTATCTATATAAATAAAAGTGAACATTCAAATATTAGTTAAAAATCCATCAATAAGTACATGGAACAAGAAATTTATGGAGATGGGGACAGTATAGAATAGACAAAGGAGAGGACCTTGATGATGCCATACTACAATGAAGACTGCAAAAAAATTTAGTCCAGTTTCTATGTGTTTCGTGCATCTAATGGGTGATTTTTAAAAAATTACATTTAAATAAAAGTGAAACCTCATAAATAGTTTGTATACTTCAGAAATTCAAACTACTCGACAGATTTTCTTCAAATATTTTTCACAAATCTATGAAGCATAAGGACAGATTTAGTGATGGTTTCGGGACAAATACTTAAATAGTAAATGCTTTATTTATAAAAGACATGAAAATATTTTGTATCACAAACAAACACCAGGATGTCAGCTAGTTCTGCAATAAAATACAATAAGAAATCATAATCAAAATCCCATTACTAGAGTCAATACATTTTCTATTGGAATATAACAATGATAATTAAAATGAAATTTGGCATTGCTTCAACTAAAAATTTCACAATGGGAAACTCATAATAAGTAAGAAAAAATAATTGATAAAATACTTAATGAGAAAATAAAAAAAAACCATGCATGAACAAGTACACAGACAGACAGAAATTAGCACAACCTAATTTCAAAAATATTTTTCTCAGACACAGAGGACTAAAATGTCAAAATTTGAAGGTCAAATTTTGATGATTGCAATACTTTTTCCATACACACTTCAGACATAAGAAAGTAAACACAATACATCTTATCTTTATTTTCAATTTAGTATTTTTTTTTAAAGGATCTATTTAGTTTATATACAGCTGATTAGCATTGGCCAAGATGAAATTATTGTATAAAACACTTTTCATGTTGTACACTTCTACATGCATACATAATACACAAAAACTTTGTATCGTCTGCAACTTTATTTTTCGTTAAAATGAGAATATAAGGCACATCAAACAATTAATAAATCTCACGGATCCTCAAAAATTTACAGACTGGACTCATTTAGACAGATTCCTTCCTTAGACTTCCTATAGGAAGTCTACCTATTGCAATAGTTCTCATGTGACATGACTTCCGGAAAATTTCTGCAGATCTTCAGCGATCATGACCCCTAGAACCCAAAACCACCCTTCGTTCAAAAGTTTATATATATGTGTTACCTTTAAAGTATGAAATCCGTTATTCTATAGAATAACTGATCAAGTGATCAAGTCACTTAAAGTGTAAAATAAACTTTTATTTTACTCTTTAACAAGTTATTATCTGGAATAATGGTTCAGACATCATTAAAGTGTGAAATAACCGACATGATTCATCCCGCCTGTTATTCAAATTGTTTATTTGTGTTTAAGGCATCTGAAATGAGGACTGGGCAAATTATTTTAACCTTAAAAACATCTAGTGTTTTACTAGCAGCGGAAGCCGGAACCTAGTAGCTTCGCTAGTTCATTGAATTTGAGGAATCTAAGTTTTTTATTTACACAACGAAGCACAGAAAATTGTGCTCACGATGCCTATGGCATCTGAGAAATGCGTACTGGACAAATTTATTTAACTTTTAAAAACATCCTACAACTTCACTAGCAGGGAGAGCCGGAACCTAGTAGCTTTGCTAGCTCATTGAATGTGGAGAATCTGCGTTTGTAGCGGAATTTGACATTATAGTGGTTTGAACATGTTGTGGTTGGTTTGCAATCAATGTGAAATTTATAAAAAAACAGACTTGTTTTAAAGTCTTTAATGTCAAATTGTTTATTTTACACTTTAATGGTCTATCATTAGTTATTCTATAGAATACCTAGTTATTTCATAGAATAACTAGGTAAAGTGTGAAATAATTAATCTATTACACACTTCAACCGACTTTTGATCAGTTATTCTATAGAATAACTGAATTATACACTTTAACAGTGACATATATATGTATAACGCTTTGCTCATGTTATCTTGTGAACAGGATAACTAGAGTAATTTTGATTGGATTTCGACTATAGAGGGATATGCTGCAAGGGTGGTGAAAATCTCGGTCAAGTTTGTTAGCATTAAACCCTATGATAAAGAGCAGATCTTAGGTTGTGGGTTTTTTTTTTTTTTTGCATGCGAGATTTACTATTCACAGAATTACTAGTCTAAGAGATATAATAAATAATTTAATTTAATAATAACCTTTTATTTATTTTGAAACACTCGTATAATGTTTAAAACATATGGCACGCAAGAAATAAAGAATTTAAATGAAAATATAATTAAATGTTTAGAGGAAAATAAAAGCAAACCCATGAAATACCTCACAATATTCTTGTGTTTGAGTTCTTTCAAAAGGCAGATTTCTCTCAAAGCAGAGCTTGGAACACCCTGAAAAGGAGTAAATGAAGCAATTAATAAACAGAAAAATATTTAGAAAGCAAATATTGTATACATTAAAGATAAGTTCATAGAAATGAAAACTGAAAAACCGCAATTTATTTCTTTAATGTTTCCAACTGCAAGAAATAACTGATACAATCCAATATCCTCCAATGTGTATCCAATAATTCATAAATCTAGACTTACGATTTCATTCAATAAAGGTAAATAAATTTAATAAAAAGGTTTTTAACCCTCTGAGCACCCAATTATTTTCATAGAAAAATAGTTAGAAAAATTAGCTTTTCAAAGTGAAAGAACCAAAGTTTTTTGTATTTACGCATATCTCTGAAATCTAAAGAATTCTCTATCCATAAATATTTAAGAAAATATATCTATAAATACAAATCATCTGGTTTTGAAAACGGGAAAAGCCGTGACCGCAGCTCAAAGGGTTGCAAATGAGTTTATTACTAAACTACAAAAGTAGACTTTTTTTTATTTATATCCTATTTTTCAGTCTTTAATTTATAAATCATTATAAATATTATGAAATCTTGAAATCAATTTTTATCTCGATTCACTACAAAGTGGTGTCACTCGTATGGAATTAAAAATTTAATTAAATTAATCGATTAACTGATAATTAAGTTCTGGAAATATTAAAATAGTGTACTATCATTGACAATACACTGGTGTACAAAATTTGAAAATTCTAGCACATCAGGAAGTAAGTGAAAATGTATTACAAAATTCCATCTTTAAAAAAAAAAAAACAGGACAAATTAAATAAATGTTGTATAAATAGTGGTTACTATTTATACAACATTTATAATTAACAATTATAACAACAATTTATAATTAACTCCAGTATTATCCAGTAAGTAATGACTATCACTTTCAATAACATTTTAGAATATACAGTAAAGCACCGTTTATACATCTTTCAAGGGACTGACGTAAAACGACTTATAAGTGAAAAGACATATAATTGAAATTTTAATAAACAACACTGATTATCCAAAATTTAATGTTCCGAATGCAAATTCGTTCAAAAGTATTAATTTTAAAATTTTAAACACAGTACTATTATATTACTACATAGCATTGAAAGCAATAATGACATTTTAAAATTAAACATTTACCATAAAAGTGAGAAAAATCATGCTTTTATTGCATATCTTCAGTACTAATTATATATTTCTTTTTTTATATGATTTGTTCATGCAAATAGGACGTTAATTTTGGCACTTTTCTGTTAGCCGGGCACAAGCGAAAAATCGCCAAATAATGTAGAATTCCACCAAACTTCTTGCAACCATTCTCTTGGCGACTTGGCTTGTGTTTGGTTCACAATTGGCGACATTTGCACCACATTTGCGCGAAATTGCTTAGCTTGGCGACTTGGCTCACGTTTGGTTCACAATTGGCGACATTTGCATCAAATCGCTTCGCTTGGCGACTTGGCTCGCATTTGGCAACATTTGCACCCGGCTAACGGAAAAGTACCTTAATTTTTTTTTAATCTTTAATAATCGTCTGATGTGTGTACTGTGTATTGTTTTGAAAAAAAAAATGTTTTTTTTTTTTACTTATAATTTGACAAAACAAAATGAGCTTGAAGTTTTTCAATGCAGTGCATTGCATCTTTAAAGGAAAGTGGAATAACTTCATCATTGCTTAAATTAAAGCCAGATAATTTGTTTTCTATTATTCCATCAATTGTGAATAATTCCTAAGTCATAATATCACAGTTCACATACTAGAAAGAAGGAATTTTTCACATACAAAAAAGGGAAAAACACTGTATAATCGAAGCTTTGTGTCAAATGAACAAAGTATTTTATCATTACAATGGAATAGGAAGGAATTGGGACTGTAAGGAAATGGTGTATATAAATGAGAAACATATAAACAGTGCCTTACAGTATTACTCAATAAAGCTTAAATGAGATTTGTTTCATACTTCGTCATCGTCATCCAGTCTGACTCTTTTCAAAGCAACAATCTCTTGTGTTTCTCTGTTCTTCGCCTTAAAAACAGTTCCATAGGTTCCTGAAAATTTTAAAATTATCAACTTAAAAACTCACAAAGAATGTAAACTACCCGTAAAAATTTAATTAATGTATCCAGTGCACAGCAATAATTAAATTACAAAACATAACAATATTTAAAAACATTTTGAAACAACTGAATACAAAAATTACATTTTCAATATCATGATTATGAAAAAGTTGCATGTTTCCAATACCCAAAACTGCTGAAATGCACACCAAATATGTCATTAATCTGATAGCAAAAGCTACCAAAATATGCCAAGTATAGAAACTTCTGCCTAAAAATATGCAATATAATTTTTTTCCTGCAATGTCTAACATATGGCAAAGGCTAATTTTTGACAGCCAAGATTATAAGAAACTGGTTAAATATAACTGGATACATTTCTGTTATATGCTTACCACACATTTTCGGCCAGATTGTGATGGCCATGTCACTTATAGTCAGGAAAGAAGCCAGTGTAATGACAAAAAAGGCACCAAAATTGGTGTGCATATAATAACTGAAATAGCTTATGAAATAAGAGCACTTTGTAGACATTAGTGGATAAATGAGAAAAAAAATTAATGGCCTTTAATTCTCTTTAATTAGTTATATAGTTTCCTCTCAGCACAGTTTATCCAGAGAGTAGATCTTGCACCAAGATAAGACTTACTTAATATGGTTTTCCATATTAAGTACAACAAAGTGATTTGGCCAAATAGCCGAATACCAAACTTTTAAAAACATTTCACTTTTGATCCTAAATGAAATATTTTCAAATTATAAATGGAAAAAAAATTACGATTAAATGAAATTAATTTTTTACTATTTGTATATTTAAAGAAATGTTAATACCTTTATGTATATTTGTAATATTTTAAGTACCTTAATTCCAATAATAAGAAACCCTCATCATTTTGAGATTGCTTCAAAGAAAAGATTCATCATTGTAGAACATGACAATGACAAACACAGAAGAAAATTGAATGGACAAATTAAAATTACTAGAAGTAAATTCCTACTTCTAATAGGCAAAATAGAGTGTCCACTTAATTGGTGGAAAAAATGCAGAAAAAGTTCCAAGGTTGGCAAATTTAGCAAGAAAATATCTTTCAGCACCTGCAAGCTTTATATAGTGACCTTTTATTTTCTGAAGCTTGTAATATATATGAAACCATAAGGAACTGACTTCTATAAATGATTATGCAATATTATTAAATACACTTATGTACTAGGCAACATAAAATTTGGATAAATGTTAGATTTTTTTATAACAAATGCACTGAAATGCAATTCTGCGAAATTCTTTGTTAAATGTGTATTAAAAAGCACATTTAAAAAAAATTATTATCCTGAATATATTTGACCAAATATCTGTTTAGTAATCGGCCAGTCAAATATTCGGCAAAAGGGCCAAATAGGCTGAATGCTGAATAGTTGCAGAATATTCATTACATCCCTACTGGTGAGTTAAGTCATATACTTATGCTTTTCTGCAATATAGGCTACTATTTACAATGCTACACTATTAAAAAATAGAAGATGCCACAACAATATACAGTGGAAATTCAGTAATCCAAATCCCAGAAATCCGAAATTTCAGATATTCCGAAAAAAAATTTATGAAAAAGTGAAGGAAAAACAACAACTGCAAATTAAAAACAAAGCTAATGTTTATTCCTAAACCTAGGTTGTCTTCTTTTGACAAAAGGAATTAAACTGTTTGATAATGCAATGTTGCGCCAGCGCAGCATACACAGTCATGGGTCGATGTAGTGGCAGCATTCTGTTCTATTTAGCATTAGGGTCAGGGTTGTCGATTTTTTTTTTCTCAAAAAAATCAATTTATTTGATTTAATTTGGATTTTTTTATTTTAATGATTTTTTTAAAACTATATATTAGTCAATTATTACTATATTAGTCAATGAGCCCTACAGTCATTGTATTATATATATATATATATATATATATATATATATATATATATATATATATATATATATAACAACATACCAATCATTAAGCTGTACTTTCTTTTAAAGAAAACAAATTTTAAAAAATTAATTCAAACTTGTAACAACTATTCAAAAAATATTTGTGAACTAAATATGAAAAATAATATACTTTTGAAATATAAGACAATTTTATTAAGGAAAAAAGGAACAATATAATAAAAAATACATTTCTTGACTATAGATATATTATTGTATGTTAGAATATTGGAGAATTTTTCACTCAGCTGTTCATTTGTTTCATTACAAACACAAGTTTTGTAGCTTTCTCTACTCCTAAATCTGTTTCACCCAAAACAACACAAAAAAATTAAATAAAAAAGTTTCTAGATAAAGTTTTCTGATTCAGGCTTTGAGGTGCATTGATTCACCATCAGGACTACCTGTGTGCCAAATTTGATGACTGTAAGTGCAATAGATTCATCTGGACATCGCGAGCACACACACAAACATTGCATTTTATAAGTATAGATCATAGTTTAAATTGCACTATGTAGATGTTTGTATTTCTTTTGGAACATTTATATGTATTACTTAATTATCTTACATTTGAACATTATTGCAATATAAAAACTTTGTTGTCCCCAACAATATTTAGTTTTCTCCAATATTAAAATGAAACTCGCTGCATTTTACTATGTTCTTTCATTGTGAACATGATCCTTTCACAATATTTATTTTATAAAAAAGGAGCATCTAATATTTCACATTTTATTGTGTTGCTCATTAGAGATTTATTTAAAATCTAATTTGCTAGTGTTCTCAAAAATTAAAGATATGGAAAGTACTCTAGTTACATCAATTCAATGAAATATTTTTTATGTTCTATATTATTTCTTTAAATATACATTTAAAAATATTTTAAAATCACTATTTAAAGATACATGGAAATTTTATTTCATTAAAGCAGATTAACTTGATATTTAAAATTAAGCGATTTAAATCAGTGGATTTAAATCGTAGCAATCCTGATTAGTATCTCAAAAAAAAAAAAACTTTCTTAAAAAAAAGAATTGCTCCCCAGAGTTTTCCCCATTCCTTTTGGTCCTAATAGAGAGTATATAAAATTTTAGCCCTTTAATCCGACAGGAGGGTTTGCCTGTAAAGCCCTAAAATTTGAAAAAAAAGCTCTTAAAATGTGAAATTTTCAGAATTTTTTTAGAAATTTTATTAAATTACTAATGTGTTAAAATTACTTTATATTTGTTCCTATGGACATGTTTACTTAGAATATAAAAACAAATACTGTTCATCAACAGATTCCGAGACTACCACTTTTGGACGATTTTACACTGGAAAGGGGAGTCGGGCAATGAGTCATATGAGCGTATTTCCAGAGTTCTTTATTAGATCACACTCAGTAAAATGCAAACATCACCCTTCCATTCTTCACTTTCCCCCTATTTTGATGAAAATAACTCCGCCCGGCGCATGCGTAAAAGCGCTGAGGATTTTCGAATCCGTTGATAAACAATAAATATTAACTGTACCCTTAGCCACTTATGACTTGAGGGAAAAAAGCATAAAATGAAGAAAATTTTCACTAATTCTGCATTGTTGCTTTTTGGAAACATCTTACAACAGTTACTGTATGTTCATAATAATAACTTAAAAAATTTTTACAATAACTTTTTTGCTTGTTCTTCTCGCAATTTCACGACTAAGACTCAGATCAACAATATTAAAACCTCCCTCTTTAGCTGTAGATGCCACTACACCTGTTTGCTGATTTAGAGAAAGTTTTAATCTGATATTTGAGTTATTTTAGGGCTCTTAAATGGGGTTTTAGGCAGATCTATTGTTACAGATTTTCGGTTAGATTTAGACATTGATGGTACCTAAAGACAGAATCCTCCATCTCCTCTAATTCTACATTGCAATCATGGGCAAGGTTTTCTACATAACTAGAATTGGAACATATTTTCTCAAAATTAGCAAAAGCAAAAGTTGATAATTTCATTTTGGGGCAACTTGCACTAAGCTCGAGGTCATGTTTTGTCTTTTTCCTTTAACTAGTGCACTGTGAACTAAAACAATTTGTATTCTTAAATAAAAAATTATTCATTTTGTTATGGTAATATAACTGTTAATATTAAAATTGTTTTATTGTTAAAGGTCAATAATTTGAAAATTTTTCGTTTTCTGAATATTCTACCAATATTAAGCTTTTTTTAAAATATTTTAAAACATGCTAAATATAGTTATGTAACTTATAAATTATACTCATGATATTAGTTAATATGTTTATAGGACCATGTTTAAACCAGTTTTAACACATTAGTAACCATATAAAATTTCTAAAAATTTATCAATTTAAGAGCTTTTTTCAAATTTTAAGGTTTTACAGGCAAACCTTACTGTTAACTTAGAAGACTGAAACTTCATATACTCTCTATTGAAACCAAATGAAATGGGAAAAACCCTGGGAAGCAATGTTTTTTTTTTTTTTTTTTTTTTAAGCTTTTTTAGATGTTCTAATGTAGCATAGCACCAGTTCAAGTCAACTAGCACCATCTGCATGTGCGTCAAAATCTGTCGAGATGTCTTCTTCACTTACTTGGGATTATCTTGATCTTGACCATTGAAACAATGTTGTGTGGAAACAGCGATACTGTATTTCAACACCTAGACACAACACAGCAATGACAGGCTTCAATAGGGCAATGCACACAAGATCAGTGAAGTAAACACTGATTCGACTTGGACAGATTAGTCAGGTGAAATCAAACCCAGTAGGCTATTTATAGCATTTGTTGTCATAGTAACAGTGAATTACTCCAACTCAAGGTCACTACTCTTAATTTGTTTGCCTACGGCTCCACTGTACCATGCGAATCCTCACTAGCTATTTCGGTACTCTTTTACAGAGCACCCAAAGTCAATACTCTACTGCATTCTGTATATCAAGAGTACTAGCAGTACGTGCACGACATTGCCCGTGGAATAAGGACTTCAAAAAAGTGTGTGGAAAAAAATGCCCACAATGGCAGGAAAAAGTTTCAAAAACAAAATCAAAACAAAAAATACACATTATTGATATTCCTGCTTATTTTTCTTTGCAAATGACGTCACCTGCTACGAAGAAGGTCACGTTGCAACAATGCATTATGGGATGGTCCGGAGAAGCTCTCACTGTTAAATCTTGCTACGAAAAAACTGTTTAAACCGACCAGGGAAAAATTAATTTTTAAAAAATGAAAAAAGATATTTTAACAGTTCTTGTTTTAAATCCGACATAATTTCCATTTATAGGCTGAAAAAAAACGAAAATTCTAAAGATGTTAGAATGTCAGATGCGATAATTTAAAGAAATCTTTTTTAAAAATTACCATAAAAGTGACTATTTTTCAAAAATTTCTCAAAATTCAGTAAATTACGTTAGACATACGAAACAAACTTCATTAGAACGGAAATTGTTTGTTCTTTCCGATGGTGTAACTGTTTTTTCCGTACAATTATTCAAAGCCATGCTATGGAGAAATGAGTGCGAAAAATCGCCCCAAAAGACACAAAATATTAAATAAAAAAATTTCTAGATTAAATTTCAAAATTCCAGCTTCGAGGTGCATTCAGTTACCATTATGACTACGTATATGCCAAATTTTATGGCTGTAAGTGCGATAGATTCATCTGGACATCGCAGACAAACACACACACACAAACATTGCCTTTTATAAGTATAGATTCTACTGAATTTCTCGGATAATCTGCATTTACCAGAATCTAAACAGAGATCAGCCCCAATTAGTTTGGATTCCCAAAGTTCCACTGTATTACAAAGATTAACAGCAAATGATTATATTATTTCAGTTATGTACAATGTGCATTCATGATCTTTCAATACCTAGGATTTCCCTTTGGGCACTGATCTTCATTTTTGAAATATATAGCCTTCACTGCCAAATAATTGTAACGAATGTTGACACCACTGAAATAACACAAAAATTCAAGTTTGCCTAGTTCAGGGAATGGTACTCGAAAAAGGATTAATCTTTCAATATGATAGGTAAAGAAGGAGTAATACTGGTGTATAATTTTAATTTGAAGCTCTTTTGTGCAAAGCATTTTCTTTCATAACACCATAAGTGATAAACACATTTTTTTTTCATGAGTAAATAAGTGGAGCTTGGCTAATTTGAAGCATATAGAACCTTAAAAAAAATTTTCCTTTATCCAAAAATTTGATTTAAAAATTATTACAACCAAATAAAATTACAATTTTTAAACTACAAAACAGCAGTACAGATTTATTCTTAATTTTTAACAGGTTTTATAAATATTATATAATAAAGTAATCTTAATGAATAAAAAGTTATTCTTAATAAAAAAAAAATAATAACTATATAATTTCTATAAACAAATAATTTTTATAAACAAAAAGCACTTTAAATACAGCAATTGTACAATAAAACTTCAAAATAAGCAGTACAATTCACATCAAAAAGTTTATTAAAAGTATTCTTTTTTTTTAAAGAAAAGGGGAGAAATTTTTCATTTCATCGTTCATTGAAGATATAGTACAGAAATGAATTAAAGGCCTTAGAAAACTGTTCACTTACGGCAATCAAGGACACAAGGTAATGATATATATTTAACCAAAAAAATTCAGAAATAAAAATTTTTAGTTTTAATTTTGAATTAATCAAAATGAATTAAAACTATAGACAATATTTTAACATTATGTTAATGGAAATTCCAAGGGAGCAGGAAAAAAATTTTGAATTAACAACAACTTTGAATTCAAAAATATGTGAACTAGCCACGTTCCAAGATATTTAAATTAATGATATACATTGAATTTCAGTGTCAATTTGAACCTAGAAAATGTACAACTCTTTTGCAGTTCTTTTGTGCATCTCATAATCAGATGGTACAAAAGTTGCAACGGATAATTAAATGTTAAGTTTTGTTGAATATATGCATAATGAGACACAATAAAACGGTAAATTAAAAATCATCACCTGCAATGCAAAATTATTCACAGCAATTCAGAACAAATATAAAGAATAGTTGCAAATTATGATGAATGCTTTCAAATCATGTTTAGTTGCATATAACACAAAATATTCAATTCTTTAAAAATGGAATTTCTAACTAATGCTTTTTATATTCATAGAGTATAAAGGAGTCTACAGGTGTTCTTTTCCCAACTCCCCTTTTCTTCGTCCAACATTAGAAATTTTTTTATCTCAAATTTATTTACCCACAATTGATTGATTAATTACTAATTAAGTTAATTAATTAAGTTGATTAATTACATGAGTAGAGGGAAATGGATTCTTAAGTAAAGAATGCATTCTTAAGTATGATTAAAGTGAATTTAAAATTTTATAGAAGTACAATTATATTAAAGAAAATTTCTGCACATATAACATTAAAAAAAGTTTCACAATTAATCTTTGTCAACTTTTAACTACAGATAAAAATATTCAGCAATAATTTTAGAAGGTAATATGCACCATCTCAACAATTTCATTTGAATGTTTGATAGTCTTAATTCTAATTAATTGATATTGTTAGAAATTCGTAAACATTTCTGATCCTCGTATAAATAATTTGCACCTGTATGCATACCAAAATTTTATTTCGAAAAAATTGCTGCAGTAGTTCATTCACATATAGCTTTACGTTCAGAATTTTTGAACAAAATAAAAATTAATTAATTACCATGCCCGCGAACATTCTTTTAAGGCACTTATTAAAAATAAAAGTTAGGCAGGATTCCTTACATCACAAACTATTTTTTTTAATTCAATGCAATTCTGATATTTTATTGGCAATGTAAAACATATACAAATCGTAAATAAGACACTACAGAAATGTTATAAATTTAATTATCAGTTCAGTTGGCATTTTACTTAGAGAAATTTAAAAGCGGGCAAGGAGAAAATACAATACTTCCTTACCTTCCCCAATTTTTTCCAGTTTCTCATACTTTTGCATTATAATCATTGAAAAACTATGAACACTTTTAAAAACTTAATTTTCGACACCGAGCTGCGAGAGACATTAGCGCCAGAGACCGTCACCGTATAGACTCCGCAAAAGATGGGTCATTTTCTCATGGGGTGGGGGAAAATGAAAACGTAACTCCGCTGGAAGGAATTCAATGTTTTCTATCGATAACAATCATCTATTTGCTCTACCAGTCTTTGGAGTTGTTGCCAACTTCATTATTTATTAACTTGGGTGTCTATTCTGGTATCCCCGGTTGGGTCGGTAGTTGGGTTCCGCACGTTAACAACGGAACCCAACCCAACGGGGGTACCAGAATAGACTCCTCAATCTTTAATTAAAATTTTGGTCTTCAAAGAAAAAATTGCATGATGATGAGAATCACAAATCACTCAACAGTAATTCAGGCAAAAGAAATAATAAAAAATTGAGGGGGGGGATCTAACGCTGTAAATGAAACATATGGATTTTCTGTAAACTTTAATTCGCTTTTTGAGAGAGAAATTAAACAGAATTTATTAAATATTCTGAATTTCAACTACATACATTAAAAGTTCTTCACAATAAAACTTATGATCGTAATAAAAAAAAGATAAATCCAATTTGATCATCCACTTAAAAGGCTACGTAAGACTTAAATAAGGAAAAAAGTTCATTAAAGCGACATGGATTACGTTGTAAAAGATATATAATGGGTAACTATAGATTGTCCATCGCTAAACCTCTTTAGATTATCTCGATTAAATAAGCAATAAATTTCTGTCTGTTTTATAGTTTCAAATTTAAATGCCTGTGGTGGTCAGAAGTAAAAAGCTGTTTTATCGGCCCAAAATTACGGTGCATTAACTTCAAATGAAGCAGTTTGATAGGCTGGTAAGATAGGCTTTGAAATTGGGTTATATTTGTATGATCGTGTTAAATATGGCTGGTAAAAGGATCTAAAAAATGAATGAAACAATTGATATATCTTCTAATATTAGACTATGGACTTGACATTATTTTGTAAGTAGATATGTTTATGATTGGTTGCTAAAAGAATGGACTGAAAGAAAAGGGCATTTTTTATTGGTTGCATTTGCCGCTAAAATGTTGTTTGAAAAACATCTATCGATTTAACCTACGTGTGTATATCGATACCCGAGCGGGATTTGTATTTCTCAAGTTGTTATTGTGGATTTGTGTTGTCGCCGATATTTCGTGTGAAATTGAGAAAGTCATTATTGTAGATGTAATCACGTGCTCATACCAGTTTACAATTTTAAAATAAATTTTACAGTGTGAAATTTCCAAGAGGGAAACATTTGTGTCACCTTCTGAAAAATATTATTCATATGTGTAACGATGCTACTATTAGGCCTAAATAGGTTTGTAATTGGGAAAAAAAATTATTTTACTCTATATGATTTTAAGAAATTGTTTAATTTTAAGTACCATATCGTTTCAGAGTTTCGATCTTGCATGTCTTAATCTGATTTATTTTGTAAATTCAGAATTTGATGCAATGCGTATTTATAAAAGTTGCGGTTAATAACTCTTTGCATGACTTTTGATGTGATCTGCGTTTTGAAATGTGTACTAGTACAGTGTAGGACATGGAAATACCTCAGATAAGACTGCGGAACTGCAAAATTTTTTATTATAATATTTCTTTAATTTATTACTCGGGTTCGATCGATATGCATTTGTTATATATCTTATCAAGATTGATGTTCATTAAAAAATTTAATCGTATTACCGCATGGACAGTTGCAAGCTTATAAAGTTTCCTAAATCAGCTTAATTTATTTGTCAAAAAATTATACGTTTTGTTTTTATAAAGTAAGAATTGTGTTTGGCGATTTCAATACTCCGATGTTGTTTTTTTATTGATCTATTGCAAGAGATTTGTAGTGGCATGGCACTAATTGCTTATTATTCTCTAATTATTGCTAAATGAAGTAGATTAATGATATTTAGGAATTACTAGTTTTTATTTGATATTATTATTTGATTCCTGAAATATTTGTAGATTGAAGAAAATTTGCATATACTTTTTATACAATGTAAGGTACAAATGTACTTTTAATTTGATATAGGTACATTGCTGTAATTGGTCAAAAAAATTCAGCATCGTATACTTAATGTGGGTGCTATTTGATTTAAAAACATACGCACCACAATTTGGGGCTGATAAAGTTGCAATATGAAAACTTCATTATCATAGAATGTGTGTATTAGAAACCCAAGAGTGTCTATAGTTAGGAAAAATGTACATGTTGCTTAGTTATTTGGTTGAAATCTAGAAGTTGGAACACAATCTTAAAATATCGCCAAAGTAATAACTTGACCGCTGCACTTCATTGACGCCAAGTCTCCAAAGCTATTGAAAGGAATGCATGCATTAGCCTTGGCGGCTTGGCACCATTTTAAATGTGTGTACCACAGGGTTCATACTGCTTCTGAAATTCCTGAAAAACTCCTGAATTTTGCTTTTTTTTCTAAGGGCCCTGAAAACTCCTGAAAATTGTATTTTTTATCCTGATATTTCTTTTTGTCTCCTGAAAAATTACAATCGAAGAGCAGAAGATATGATAAAACATAAAAATATAACGTTTCCTTATTGATAGAAAGTCGCTGGAATCCGGAATTTTTACTTCTGACCTTACTTAGCGCCGAAACGGTCTACCGCGCATGTCCCTAGTCGCCGCAATCCGGAAAGATGGGAGAATTGATATTTAGTAAACTTTTCTCCCAATTTTATAAAAATTGTCCACACTACCCCCTTCTCGCCTACAATTGATTTTTTTTTTTTTCACGTTATCCTGAATTTTCTGTACTGTACTCCTGAAAAAATCCTTAGAAACTCCTGAATTTTACTATCATATATACAGTATGAACCCTGGTACCAACTTCTAGATTTCAACCAGTTATTTTTCTGAGCTAATACAATAGTAATATAACATTGGTTCCTTTGTTGCGTATCTTCTCCTGTGTGTTTTGTTTCTCAATGAAAAAGTAAAGCCTCTGATGTTTATTTAAGTTAAAAAATTTGCCCGGTACACACTTGCAATGCCATGCTCAATCTCTCCTTTTGAGATGCTGCAGTAGACCTATAATAAAAACTTGCTGCGCATCCGAAAGAGTATTTGGTGACGGCAAAGAAAATTGGCGAGAAACTAGTATGCATCCTAAACTTCGGGTTTACCTCAGAGTTTTTAATAATGTCTTCGAATGTTCCTAAAAGACATAAATCTGTCATGTGCACTCTTAGTAATTACTACTGGAATTTGTGAACTTGCCCTCTTCCTTCGATAATTTTTACTGACTTTAAGGGGACAGAAAGGGACTTTATAATTCATAAGACTGTTGGAGTTGCAGAGTGTGGCAGCAGTTTATGATGAGACAGTGAGGAGTCGAAAGTTTTAAAACTAATCAATTTATTAAAGCATTTAAAATGAACTCTACAACATCACTCCAACTCTGATATATATATATTTATACATTAAATTAACATAAACATTCCTACTTTTAGAATGACGTCATAATATCATACATGGCAACTGCTACCGATTCTCCATAGTTACTACGGATTTATCGAAAATTTCTGCAAACCACGGATAAGATTAAACTTCCTACAGAAACTGAGTTTTTTCCCCATTGTGTGCAGTCATTTTAGTTGTATTCGTATTCCTTGAAGTTCCAGATTTTTTTTTTTTTTTTTGTACATTGCATGTTTTAAATAAATGTCGTGTAATCTCTAATTCTTCTAATAATAGTGATATATATTTCTTGTATTATGTATTCAGATAAGATATTTTTCTTAAAAAATAGAAATATATTACTTAAAATAAGATGAGATAAATTCAAAATTTTGACACAAGTCTCTTCCCATGTGTGTGTGTGCGCGCGCATCTTACACCGCCGTAGACATTCTGCTATGGACGGCCACCTTTCTAATGTTGGCATGTATGTAATGTAAGTGAATGAATCAAGAATTGAGATTCAAGTCAACTTTTTCTGGTTTACAACTCGATTCGCAGATTGGTTTGGTGGCCAGTTTCTATTTACATTTTTGCCAAAATTCTTCAAGGTACATAAATCAAATGTTGTGCAAATGTGAAGAAATTAAAGTTTCATCCAACAAAAACTAAGAATATCCCATCTGTCCATTAGTATACATGATGCATATTGTCAAGAAATTAGCCATATAAAATTAAAATGCACATTTATAAAATAATTTATAAATATAAACTATGTATATGTTTCGGTGACGAAACAAAAAGTCTGCAGTCAAAAAAAATAACCATTTGGGAAATTTTGCTTTCATTGTTTATTTATCAATCAAGTTTTAGTATTTATTTAATGTATATGTTTGTTAAGTATTTTTAAGCTAATATAGGAATTGAATTCTTATTCCAGATCCATTCATAAAAGGCATTTGTAATTGTTGCTGTCAAAGTTTAATTTATGTAATATGCTGAATTTTTCCATAATTCAAGGGAAAATATATCCCCCCCCCAACTCCCAAATCTACCTCAGCACTTGTAAATAAGTATTTTAGCTAATTCTGATTTCTCTTTTTGCTCTAGACTCTATGAAATTAAGTTTTAATCATGCTCTTCTCATACAAAAATAATTTATTTTATTTAAAAAAGATGTAATCATTTAGTGTCATAGATTTCTGTTATTTTGCCTGTATTTGTCAATATTCGCTATTTATGTCATTAAATGTATTTTTATATATATATTTTTTAACTCATAAAACCAAAGTAAAAATTTATAAACATAACCTTCTATATCTGTATCATTGATATTTCTAGAATGCTATTTGGTGAAATTTCTTGATTTGAGTTTTAACTTTGCAAATTAACAAGTAAAAATATATTTTTACTTGTTATTTTTGTTTGAGTGTGGCATAATTAACTGGCTTGGCTTGAACTGTATTATATCAAACCATTATCATTAAACTCCATCTTTATTTTCCATCTCAAAAGATATCTTGAAAAATCATTGAAATTTATGATTATTATTATGAGAAACTTTCCGTGTTCAAAGAATAAATCATTCAGAGTTTTAATGGAAATTTTATTTGGTATTGTTTATGGATTACCATGCAATTTTCTTAAATTTGTTTTAATAATTTATTACTGAAAATTAATAACGATCTTTGCAGGTTGAAGATAATGTTTAGGATTCAGTGATTAACACAGCATTATTCAAATGTTTATCTGAAGCAAAACATGTAGGTTTTTTTTTTTTTATTTTGCCCAACCCTAACAAATTTTGTGTTATTTTTTTAGGTTTACTTTTATTTATATATTAACTTTTTTCAGATTTTGAAATTGGATTTTATGATTTGATACATCTTCAATTTTTTTGAAAAGATGGCAAAAGTAATAGGTAAGATTATGTTTGTAATGTTTCATACTGTAGAACTTCAATTATTTGAATTCTTTTCCTAGCTTTTGAGGCTTTAAAATAGAATAAAAATCTGTGTGTGTGTTTAATTAATTTTTCAAATACCTAATGTTAATTAATAACTTGTGCATTTAAAAACTCGAAAATTGCATAATTTATTTTTAGATTTCTGCTTTCGTGAATCATTTTAAACTTAAAAAATCATTATTAAATTAATGATGAAATGTCATTTGTTTCATACATAAAATAAATAAATGCTGACATTATTTACTTTTTTGTATAAATCGTATCATTTTTGCATATATTGATATTTAAATCTGAAATCTACTTATTTATCAGGTATTTCTGTTGTAATAATTCATTATCTTGTACTACATTTGTAAATATTGTTCACTTGGAAAATGAGTGTCGCAATAAGTTTTTTTCCCCCTTTCCCATACCACATATATTTCTTTGAGATATAATGTCTGAATTTGAGCTTAAACGTTTGCCACTGAAGAGTGGAGAGGTCATCTTAGCAGTACGACTAACAGCCTGTTATCTTATGAGGAAATAGTTCTCAATAGATAAAGTTCGAATGCTTCTGCTGTAAAGTTATTTTTCCGTCAGCCGGGCGCAAGCGAAAAATTGCCAAATAATGTAGAATTCCACCAAATTTCTTACAACCATTCTCTTGGCAACTTGGCTCACAATTGGCGACATTTGCGCCCGGCTAACGGAAAATCGCTTCGCTCTTGGCGACTTGGCTCGCGTTTGGTTCACAATTGGCGACATTTGCACCAAATCGCTTCGTTTGGCGACTTGGCTCGCATTTGGTTCACAATTGCCGACATTTGCGCCCGGCTAATGGAAAAGTACCGGAAATAGTTCTCAATAGATAAAGTTCGAACGCTTCTGCTGTAAAGTTCCAGTATTTCCATATTGTGGCAGTCGTCTTCCAAGTCAGCAGAGTCTTAATACTGCAGCATTTTAAAAATAATTAGACATATTCTGTTTGGTCAGATGCCTGGGTGTGATAATAACTTTTTCTCTGTTTCATATTAACCCGTTATCAAGCAGCGTCCTTCTTGTAAGACAGTTGCATTTCTCTTCTGTGGCTAAACCAAGTGCATTCAATTGTTTCTTTTTTGGCTTTGTCTGACAAGTCATTAGGTATTCCCAAGCTCCTAAACAATTTACTGATAAATTAGATCAGATGTCGCAGTGGATGTACGAGGCATATGGTAAAAATAGACGAAGATTAATTTATTTTGAAGCAGCTCGCTGCAAGTCATGTTAAAGTAAAAATGTTTGCCAAAAATGTAAACCACAGCTCTGCAAGCCGTACAGTTGACTCGGACCAAAAATATTTTCCGAGGAAGATGGTAGTAAGGTAGTGCATACCAGGCGCATAATACAATATAAATAAGATGAAAACGCATTTACATATCCTTTGAGAATTAATCACGAAAACTACGATTTATGAAAATATCTCGTCGTACTAGAGCAACAAGAAGTTCATCCGACACATCATTGTCACAGGGAGTAATTTTACTATATTTTAAAAATCTTTTAATGTATGCATGCAAAAAAAGGTTTTAAAATGATTTTTTGTCTTTTTTTAAAGCAGTGATATTTTTTCTTTAATTTAGTTATAGTTCACAGCTACCTTAATCTTGGTGTTATAAACATAATTTATTAGAAATTTATTAAATCTGTGCTTTAAATTAATTTGGACATTAACGGGCTGGAATGAAGAACAGCAAAAAGAGGAAATACTTGATAAAGGTGTATATTTTAACCACTTTTTCAAATTACACTTTAAAGTTCTTACATTGGATATCTGAAATAGCTGAGAAGTGAAGTAAGAAATGGTTAAAAATAGGGTCCATAAAGGTTCTGCTGTAGAAGTTGTCTGTTTTGACGTCTTCCTAATTTTTAAATAATATACCTTGCATCGAAATCCATTTAAAATTTTGTTTATTGCTTTTCTTATTGCAAATATGTATGTGATTTGTGTAGTTTTAATTAATAATAAATCAATGTTATAGAATTAAGAGTATTAAAGATTATAAATGTGGTTATATGTTTTGTTTATTTTTCTATAATATACTGTTTAGTGTAATACTATATAATATATTGTAAACTGATTTCTTGTGATATATCAGACTCATAAATTCTGTATACATATTTACACAAGACAAAGTAATAATTAGTGATAATTGTGAAGAATTTCATTTAATACAGCTGTTTAATAAGTTATCATGTAAGTTTTAAAGATGTTTCTCAATTACTGATTTGGAATATTATTATTGCATATTTCTGGTTTGTGCAGGGTGTTTGAAACAATTGCTTCTATCGTATAGAAATAAAAATTTATTTACAATAAACAACTGAAATGAAGAGATCTTATTCTGATACAGAAATAAACTCCAAAAGCAGAAGCCAGAAGGATGAAATTTGTAAGTTGCAGATTTCTATTGAATTTTGGACAAAATTCATCAGTGGGAAGTCTGTCTGATTGTACATACACATGATATCTCAAAAGCGTAGCGAACTAGATAAATGAAATTTAGCATATGGTTTTGTCATCAGAATTTTGGATGTTGCAGGACCCTGCTGGAGGGCAGATCTTAGTTAAAGAAGCCATGTTGTGTGTTCGATATACTACTCATCAATGTGAGAGAAGTTATTAATATAAATAAATAGAATAGAATATTAACCAAAACGTTTATTATCAGCTGTTTACAAATTGTCCATATCATAATGTTGCCAATCCTTATAGTCTTAGATTTTATACATAGGCTGTTGCCACTTAATATAATTACTTACGTAACTCTAACAAGCCTTTCCTTTTTTTAAAAAAAAACTAAATTTAGAGTGTTCATTTATGTAGTTCCATAAAATTGCTAATTGTACTTAAACCCACTTATAAGTAATGCAGTTCACATTTGGTCTTTATATATAAAAATAAAATAACTTCACTTATCTCCTCTGTTTGAGATTTCTTTAAAAATATGTTGCTGACACGTGTGATACACTACTCATCAATGTGGGAGAAGTTATTAATATAAATGAATAGAATTTTAACCAAAACATTATCAGCTGTTTACAAATTCCCCACATCATAATGTTGCCAATCCTTATAATCATAGATTATATAAATAGGCTGTTGCCACTTAATATAATTATTTACTCAAACCTATCATTTTGCATGCAGAAATTCCTTCAATGTTTTTTTTTTTTTTTCCCTTCTAATGCCGCAGATAGCTTGGAATGTGGGAAGTGTGGCGAGATCTTCCACCAACTGGAAGTGTTCATCAAGCACAAAATGTCCAACTGCACACCCAAGGAGGAAGAAGACGACTCTGATGCTAAGACTAAGAAACCAGGTATTTCTATCCGAGACGTGCAGTTTTCACCCATTATTCTTATCTAAAATTCAAACAATGCATATAATTAACTAATTTCTAAAACTTTGATCAAAGAAGTGTCTGGTAATTAATACCGTTTTATTGCAAATGATTTCTGAAAACTGAACTTATCCGTTTAAATTTGTTTCCCTCTCATTCTGTCGTAATATTTAACCTCTTGACTGTTTATTTTTTAACCAAGTTTGTAAGAAATGTTGCCTTGTTTTGTTACAGCTGCCTATGTAGTTTAGCTTCAGAAAATGTTATCTTCCACGTAAATGTCTAAAACTATGAAATTTAAATATTGAGAGAAATTTTACTTAAAAGTTTTTGCATCTTTGTTCCACACAAGAAAACAAACTTTACTGTGAAAAGTAAAGAATTTACTGTAAAAGAGTAAGAATTTATTTGAAATTTTAAACTTGCATGCATTTTCTAACTTATTAGAGGTATGATGGACGTAACATAGAACACTTCATCCACGATCGATTGAGAAGGCTATCGCCATTTTCTTCCACAGTTGGTTTAAAGAAATTTTATCAACTTCTGTATCATTTGTATACAATCCCTCCCATATGTTGTGTTTAGCAGAAAAATAATAAAGCATGTAGTGTACATATGTCACAAATAACAAAGCCACAGGAGATGCTGAATGTAATTATATTGCCCAGGTCACTAAAACCCTGAAAATTACAATTTTTTTTTTTTTTTCCCTCACCATTTCTTGATGACATAATAAACTTATTTAAGGAAAAATATATGTACAAATAGTAATGAACCTGACATTCAAGACCCTATGCCATGCTGGCGAAACAATTGTACGATTAACATTGACAAAAAGTCCTGATGTATGTGTGAATTTTATAAAATGCTCGTCAATCATATGTATTAAAATATTATTTCTTTCGTCTTTTGCAATTTGTCTAAAAATGGAAATCCATCCTAACTTTGCTTTTATATGTCACTAGGAGAACGCGCACGACGTTGCCCATGGAATCAGGACTTTGACAAAATGGGGGGAAATGCCCACAATGACATGTAAAAGTTTTGAAAACAAAAGACACACATTATTGATTTTCCCGCTAATTTTTCCTGTCGACAATGACGCAAATGTAATGACATCACCAGAAGGAATCCGATTGTGGAAATGCATGCTGAGGATGAAAGCATATTACGTCACCTCCTGCGATGAAACAACGATGCATTCTGGGATCGTCTGGAGAAACTCTTGCTGTCAAATCTCGCTAGCAAAAAAACTTTTTTAACTGACCAGGGAAAAATTAATTTAAAAAAAAAACAGAATAAGATATTTTGACCATTCTTGTTTCAATTCCGACTGAACCGTTGCAGTTATAAGCTGAAAAAAAAAAATTGAAAATTATAGAGTTATTAGAATGTCAGATGCGAGAATTTGAAAAAATCCTTATCAAAAATTCCCATAAAAGTGACTATTATTTAAAAATTTCTCAAAATTCAGTAAATTATGTTGGAAATTCAAAACAAACTTCATTAGAACGAAAATTGTTTGTTCTATCCGTTGGTGCATTGATTGTTTTTCAACGATGATTAGAAAAGTTACTACAGCCGTAAATATGCCAAAAATTACCCAAACCACACAAAACATTAAATAAAAAACTGTCTAGATTAAATTTTAAAATTCTTGCTTTTAGGTGCATTGAGTAACCATTACGTCTGCGTGTGTGCCAAATTTCATGACTGTAAGTGCAATAGATTCGTCTGGACATCGCACATGCACAAACATTGCCTTTTATAAGTATAGATTTAAAACTAGATTGTTTGTTTTCGTAAAAAGACCTTATAGGTGATGTTTCATTATCTTGAGAGCATTATTGCTAAACATAAATTTTGGCATGAAAGATCACTCTTCTGTTAGCATGATATCGCCAAAATGTACAGCAAGAAAAGGAATCATGCAGTATTTACTTTCTGTTTATAATTATGTCACATTATCCATTTTAGACCTCTGAAATTTAGAAGAAAAATAAAAACTATTTAGAAATTATGTCTGTCTGTGGACACATGCAATAAATCAAAAACGCAATGTCTTGGACAGATGAAATTGGTATTGGTCTTTACACCAAAATTGTAGATTGCTATCAAAATTAGGACATAATCTCTCGAGGGGGAAAGTCTGTCCATGTTCTTGTGAACTCAAGAACACAACCTAGATAGATAATGAAATTTCATATGCTGCCTTTTCTCCAAAATTCATGCTCAGTTTTCTTCATTGTACTATGAAGCACACCATATTTAGTCGGTATGTGTACTAAAAAGGTACCAAATTTTACTTCAATTGAAATGCTAATTTATAAATGTTACATTTTCTTTCAGTGAAAAAAAGTGAGGGAGGCCTAAAAGGTGTGAGCAGAATGAGTAAAGGCATCGAAAAGGCCAAGAATATGAGCCGGATGAGCCCAAAGTTCTTGCCCAAGAAGTCCAAGCTTATGGTGCTTGAATCGGACTCTCCAAAGCTCAAAGGAGTCACTGGCTACCTGTGGAAGGTGAGTTTTCAAATCATAGTTTTGTACATCCCAATCCTACAGACTTTGTGGTGTGTGCCGACAAATAGGCTTCATTCCGTTCTGATTGTTTTTTGGCGTGCATGCCAGGGTTCCCTTAGTCTTTAAAAACTCTTTGAATTTTATTTGTCTTACTAATGGCCCTTGAAAAGTACGATTTTCTGTTGGATCCTTGAAAAATAAGCGAAATGTCCATCAGTGGCAGCTCATCAGCTCAGAAACAAGCAGTGGTGCAAAAGCTGTATAGACCTATGTTGTAGGAAATTTTGTGCTGATTATTTTGGTATTTAATGGCGATATACTAAAAATTGACAGTTTTTGAGTTATAAACAAAAAACTGGGGGGTGGGGGAAATTTCACGTTTTGGCTTACTAAAATTCATTCAAAAGTTTTTGGTGGGAAACCTCAGATTCGTGACACTCCAAAAGACATAAAGGAGCAAAAAATTACAACTCCTCAAGAATGTGATTTTTAAAAACTACTACAATAAACCGGAAAAAAAAAACCAAATGAGAGCTGGGGAAAATGCAGCTCAAGTGCATGTAATTTCAAGCTGAGGAAGGGTTGCTTTTTCTCCAGACTGGGCACTTTGCATTGTTGATTGTGCAAATTTTGATCCTTCAGAGGGGCAAAAACTATATTCAGCTCTGGTCTCTCTCTTCATTCTTGATTGATTTTCAATCTTCCTTTTACGTTTTTTATTACTTTTTTGCCATTTTCGTTGATGATTCAACTTTCAAATGGGAAAGTTGAAAACGAAAAAGAAAGAATAAAACGAAAATACAAGCTTTTAAAATAATTTCAGGGGTACTGTAACCCTAATGGACAAGCTGCCACTGTACAAGTATTGCAGTAAGCCTGACACAGCTCAAAACATGAGATTACATCTGTCTTCATTTGAACATAACTTTATAAAGATCCACGAAACAAGTTCAATGATTGCATTGAAAGGCGACTGGTGTATGTAGGGAAAGTCGAGGGGAGAGCTGTCTTGCTGGTTATAAAAATTTCAATAGAATCTTTTAAGTTATGTGATTATATAGTTATGATATTTTTATCTATTAGAAACGTCTCCTGCAAGAGCAACAGAAGCAGTTGATGCGGGCCAAACGCAAGTCCATGATGTCTGAGGAAGAGCCTTTCGATCCGGAGGGAGACTCCTCCGAGTCCGAATCCAGCCTCATTGGGGAGCGGTGCGGCCAGTGTTCGGGATGCCTCATGGAAGAAGACTGCCTGGAGTGTGAAGTGTGCATGGTGAGTCGGTCTTGTGATCAATTCCATTGCGAAAAACTTCTGGAAAATGGAAGTATTCTGTGTTTGGGGTGTCCCTCTTCTTGTTGTCCTGTTGTAACATTGAAAATTCTGCTACTCCTAATGTTGGGATTAATTGAAAAATTCAGCTTTTTTTACTTGTTTACCTAGGCAGCCTTGACGCTTACCTAGTTGGTGGGAAGGAATTTGTTTGGGTAGGAGTCTATAATGGAATTATTCTCCGGAATTTAGCTATGTGCCAAAGAGATTCAGATGGTCTGTCTACAAATTAGTGTATCTACACGTGGGATACTTTTTCCAATTCTCTGGTGATTTAATATCAAATAAGAGTTATGACAGGTGTTTTTATTATTATTTTTTTAATTTTATGTTCATTGATGGACGTAGAACTCCATTAATATCAAATAGAAGTTATACTAAAATTAATTTATTTTTCCACTTCTCTGAGATCTTTACTTTCGTTTCCCTTAAAAGGGTTCCTTCTTTTTCTTGCTTAATTTTGCAATTGAATAATTATATATTTTGCTAAATGAAAGTTAGTGTCGATTCATTCATCATTTCTGTTTTCCGTGCTTTTTTAATTTCTTAAGCACTCTGCCAATGTGTATGAGATTTTCTACTACAACTTTCGTTAATAAATCTGTGACAATTGGCCTGTCTTAGTACAAATCTTCTAGTTAAGCGTAAATATTATGCATGAAACATGCACTCAACATGAAGTGTGCACAAATTCAAAATAACATTCTATATTCTGTGTGTTATCTTGATTCAAAATTTGTAGATCTTCCATCTACATGAGATCTGTCTGAACTTCACTTCACCCTGGGCATGTGCTAGCATTTCAGATTGATTTTATGTTATGGCTATGTCAGAAAATGTAGGCTATATGTGAAATTTTGTTTGTTTTTATATATATAATTTAAACATTATTATGCAGAAAAACAAAGACAAATTTGTGTTGAAAATGGCATTTGTATCTAATATACAACTTACTTTAAATATTTGTATGTGAGGGCCAACATTTCTTTCGTTAAAAGAGCCAATAAAATAAGGAATAGTTGTCTAACAGTTAGGGTTTTGAATGACCCCAAGTGCCTGCTAATCAGGGTTGTCGATTTTTTTCAAAAAAAAATGGATTTATTTGATTTAAATCTGATTTTTTTTTATTTAAATCAAGATTTTTTGATTTTAATGATTTTTTTAAAATCTATAAATATGTTTAACATTTGTATATTAGACAATGAGCCCTACAGTCATAGAATTATATATATATATATATAACAATATACTGGTCATTAAGCTATACTTTCTTTTTAAAAAAACATAAATTAAAAAAATTAATTCAAACATGTAACAACTATTTAAAAAATATTTGTAAGCGCACACACACAAACATTGCTCTTTATAAGTATAGATCATAGTTTAAGAGTTATTTCTTTTGGAACATTTATATGTATTACTTAATTATCTTATATTCGAAGATTATTGCAATATAAACACTTAGTTGTCCCCAAAACTATTTAGTTTTCTCCAATATTAAAATGAAACTCACTGCATTTTACTGTGTTCTTTCTTTGTGATCATGATCCTTTCACAATATTTATTTTATTTTATAAAAAGGAGCATCTGATACTTTGCATTTTATTGTGTTGCTCATTAGAGATTTATTTAAAATCTAATTTGCTTTGTTTTCAATAATAAAGATAGGGAAGTATTCTAGTTACACCAATTCAATGAAATATTTTTGTGTATGTTCTATATATTCTTTGAATATACATTTAAAAATATTTTTAAATCCCTATTTAAAGATACATGAACAATTTTATTTCATTAAAGCAGATTAAATTGATATTTAAATCGCCGCAACCCTGCTGCTAATGTTCCAAAAATGGCTGAATTTGCTGAAGCATCAAGTGGAAGGGAAGAGGCCGTATTTTCTCTAGCTGTAGAAGTTGTTTTCCCATTGCAAATATTGTCTCTAATAGTAACAAACATTGGTTGAATTAAAACTATAGAATTGTAAAATTTCTTGATGATATGCCAACCTTTAAAATGTAATAATACAGTGCAGGCCTTGTTAACCTAACTAAAGAGGGGGGGGGGGCTTCGGATAATGGTTTTTTCAGTTAAGATTCATCTATTACTATTTTGTATCTATTTACAGTATATGTAATTCTGAAAACGAATTCAAAACTCTATTTGTAGGCTACACTTATCTTCTTCATTAAAGTTAAAATTGCATTTTTAGGATTACAGTAGGTATATCAATGTATACTTAGTAATAGTTTATAGCATATGAATTATTTGTTAAAAAAGGGAGGCGCAGGAAAGAAAGTTTTGGCACAGGTAAACGATGTCGTAATTAATATTGTTAATAACCTTTAATTTTAATTTTAGCATTCTCAAATTATTCGCTGACCTTCTTGGGGGAGGCTTAACCCTTTTTAAGGCTGTTGTGAGTATACTTACCACCAACTACATCAATTTTTTAATGCATTTTTAAGGTTGGCATAAGTTTTCGCCAAATTTTTCGATGCAACAAAAACCTGTGTGTTCCAAGTTCTTTTCTGAGACCATAACGAAATGTGTGGACTTGATAATTAATTATCAATTAGCAAAATTATTTAACAAAAGATTGATGTCATTGAAAATTCTTTTCTTAAACAGGGTGGCAGCAGAACCTGAAAATCAGGGGTATTAAGGAAAAGTCAGGGAATTTTATCGATCTGGAAAAATCAGGGAAATTCATAAAAATATCTATAAATTAGTATCTTATGTCTAGCATAATTTGTAATAATAAATGGAATTAAAAAAACATTCATTTATAAAAGTATAAGTTTTTGATTAGAGCATTTAATTTCTTATGATTTGTTAAAGAGCAAAGATTTGATTTTTGGCAGTTTCTCTTGTTTAAATCTTTGCTAAAATATTTATTAATTAGGTACGTATAATTATGCTATTTTTATATTTATGCTGCAACATGTTATCCTGGTACCCATGCAAAGTGCACTGATTAGTTATTGAACTGTTTTAAAGTTTTGAGCAAGATCATAATAACCTTTACTGTTAGCATAATTTAACTTGTGTTACAAAGAATAATTTTCATGTTTCTTAAAATTCTTATGCAGTTTTAGAAGCAAAGTATTTTGTTAAAATTTCCAGTATTTTTTACATATAAGAAATGTAATATGCTGTTTTAATAGTTTTTTTTAGGATGTTCATTCCATTTTTTAAAATTAAATTTCATAAAAAAATTAATTTTTTTCATATTTAATAACTGGTAAAAGTGTTTTTAATAATGTATATTGTACACATACAGTGATTCTAAGTAGAGAGAAAGCCAGGAAACTAATATAATTAGTAGCCGTAAATCAAGGAAATGTTATAAGTTTAGTCAAAGAAGTCGGGGAAATTTTTTCCACAGTTTCTGTAGCCACCCTGTTAAATGAATCTCAATCCCAAAGCCATTTTACTATAACAGTACTCAGACATGACACATTTCCGCGGATTTCCGCTTTTTGGGCATCGAATTTCATCATTCTTGGAATCGATGCAAATCTGCATTAAAATTTTTGTTAATATGTTGAGGGGGGGGGATGTCACACAAACGAAAACTATGCGCCATGTGAACATTTTGCGAATGACTCTAAGGCGAAAGAGTTTCCAAATTCATACGATATTGAGTAATCCTGCCGAAAGTTATGTATCGTCGTTTTGCCGCGCTTTGGGGTCAAAGTTTAGTATTGGGAGGAATGCCTGAAAAGTTTGTATTCTTTTCTTTCTCGTTTCGTCCAATCGTTTTTCATTTCATCCAATCAGAATTCATTCCAAATTTTGATTGGATGAAAGAAAATCATCCACGAATTTCTTCCGATCCAAATTTCGTGAGAAAAAAAAGATCGCTAGCTTTCCGTGAAGGAAACCATTTTATTTTCGCGTTCTTTTTAACATTCTTTTCTTCGTTTTTGTTATTTATTTCAATTTCATTTTTGTTAGTTTTCGTTCCCTAACGTTTGTCTATCAACACGGACATTACATATTTGTGCGGAAAAGCGAATTTCAGCATTTTCGGCATCGAATTTGGTCATTCTTGGGATCGATGTAAATCTGCATTAAAATTTTTGGTAATGTGTTGGGGGGGAGGGGGTTGTGCATGCAAAAGACGTGATTAGCACGCAAACAAAAACTGTGCGCCTTGTGCACATTCAAAATAATGTCAGATTTGATAGATAAAAGATCAGGAAGTACATATATTTAAACATATTCTTCATTTTAGAGTGTTAAATACAAAATGATGAGCAAAGAGCAGTCTGCTGTTGAATATTTTAGAAAAAAGATTTTTTGCGTGATGCTATTGACAGTAAGTAACGTGCAAAAATTTAAGGTCATCAGGCAAATGGTACTAGGAGGAACTTGATAGTAAGAAAATAACAATGAGAAAAAATAAAGAAAAACACCCAATTAAAAAAAGAGAATGGAGAAAAATAGCAAACCGAAGCATAAAAGAAAATTTGAACTGTTATTTTAAAAAATGAGAAACAAAAGTCTTAATAATTATGTATAATCAAAAAAAAGGTTTTTACATAGCCATATTTTTCATTGAGATAATTTTTACTATAGTTTTTATTTTAAAAAAACTTTTTACGTAATTCATTTTTCATCCATTAATTTTCTTTTAAATAATAATTCTACAATATTTTTAATATCTCAAGCACTTTTTGTTTAAATTTATTCATTTATTGTTCAATTAATAATACTTATTTTACTTCTCGGTGTTTACGCGTGACACGCTTCCGTATTTGTGAAGTTCAGCTTTTTTTGTTCCAAGCCTGTGTCATGTCTGAGTACTAGAAAAAAAAATGGCCCTTTAAAGGGTTAAAAGAAAAAAGTAAGAATGCCATTGCAAAAAAGCCTCGCCTTCATGATTATTTACGTGTTTAGTAACCGTGTTACGTGTACTACTTTATACAGGGATGAGATTTTTCCGCTTTTTTGCAGAAAATTCCGCTTTCTCTTTTTTCCCTCTTTTTTTTCTTACAATGATCTTGGAATCCATGTTCTTAAAATAAATTAAGAGATATCCTCACCTCCTTTTGCAAGAAATGCTAAGAAAAAAGACCCTTGTGATTGATTTTTTTTTTTTTCCCTCAAAATAATATGCATTTTAAAGTGAAAGATTTGTTGAAAACCAAGTAGAATGTAACTAATTGCTTACGTCATAAATTTTTAAAAATTTTCATTTACATTCAAAATCTTATTTTTAACAAACTCACTCACAAACATATATATGTATATAATAATTTATCGCACTTAAATGCTTAAGTTACTTAAAACGTTTTTCACGCGTAAAGATTTCAGATTTCTATTTTCAGCTTTTATGGTTTTTTTCCCAATCTCATCCCTGTTTATAGTACGTGTTTTTTGGATTTGCGATTTCAGATGACCAGGTTTTACTGTATAGTGTGAATAAGTTTCTGCTGCTCTTTTAAAATATTTTTTACCTCTTTATAGCGGAAGATGGATGACCCAGACCTTGATGATATGTGCATCATGAGGGAATGCACTGCAGAAGCTGTAAGGATTTTTTTTAAATTCCAGTTTAAATAGTGTAAGATGATCGTGTCTTCTGTTATTTTTTGAAATCTGTTTTTAAAATAAAAAATTTTTCTCCAGGATGGTGAAGTGTACAAAGTGGAGAAAATTGTTGCAAAACGTTTTCGTCACAGACGGTTTGAATACCTCATCAAATGGAAAGGATATTCCAGGTAGGTTTTTGTGGTCTAAAATTTCTTTCCAAAGCTTTTATAGCACTAAGATTGAAAATGTTATTTTCTACATCAGCTATCCTTTGTTGATAAATTGAAATTTATTTTGATGGGAAGCTTCTTAAGCTTTTATCTTCCTCTTACATGAACATTACCTAGAGAAGGTATCGTAATCGACAAAATATTCAGTTGATATTTTTTAAAACACTTAATTAAGTAATTACACTTGATGTAAAGGAACTTTATTGAGTGAAGGGGGTTTATTTCAAAAACTATGGACAATATACTGAAAAAAATTTGTGAAAGTCGGATTCGGGTGTTTGTTTTAGGACTTTCCTTTTGTGACATTACCAAGAATGAGAGAGAGAGAAGCTGTGTTAAAAAGGGTACCAATTATTTGGATACACCAAAAATCTGTTAACAGAAAAACTGGGCAGATTACTTTTTTTTCTCACCTTTAAAATCCCTTTAAAAAAATTTAAGTTTCCTTTTTATTTTAGAACTTTAAACTTTTGCAAGTGAAAAGCAAAAAAATAAATGTCAACATCAAAAGATTGATATCAGTGGGGCGATACCATGAATTATCTCGCCAAGTGCAGTGATACGATAGAAAATCAGTTAGCCAGTGCCTACTTGGAAATATCTTTTATAGATTTAACATTAGATATTTAAACTTATTTTTATTATTATTATTTTTTTTTATGATCTAAAAATAAGTTTATAAAAATCAATGCATGGGTCATGGGTTCGCCACCACTGGTTTGTTGTTTCTTGCATTCAAATTGGTTTTTTTTCCCTCTAGCAAGCTTCAACTTTACATTCCCATGTTTGTGTGAGACATTTCCCCATAGAGTGAATTTTCCTTTGTGAGCTTTCTTTATGGTGACCCTCACCGCACTAGCTATTGCTAGATTTTTTAAGGGTTTTTTCCTCGCTCTCTCTTCTCCTTTGCTAAACGATATCCTGTTGCTTCACATGAAATTCAAGTCAAATATTAGGTCATTCTAACTAGTGGTTCTTACTCTACAGTGTTTTGAAATTGCAACTTGAATTATAGTCAGCACATATAATTTCAGAATATTTCTTTTAATTTATGATGTGAAAATGATCGGTTATTTTGTTTCATTGATGAGGAATCGTATCTACTGTTTCAGTGCAGAGAATACTTGGGAACCCAAGGAGAACATCCTCAGCCCTGGTCTCCTAGAGGATTTTGAGAGAAGACAGAGGATGATGTCAAAGCGATCACCACAAAACATGCACGGAATGCCGAGGAAGAGGAAAAAGTTTTACTATACAGTATGTCACTTGACTATTTCCCTTCTTTTTTTAATTAATTAGAAATTGTAAAATCTTGTTGCATGAGCAGCAGTATCAAAATATTTTCATCACATGGAATCCAGATATACCAGCTAGTCTTAAATAATTAGCAGCAGAATTTCTGTTGAGCCAAAAGAACTTTTTTTAAACCCACCATAGCATAGCGATAACCTTTAAAGATGGTTACATTTCATTTCTGTGGCTACGTATTCCATTGTTTCTCTTTTTGCTTTGTCTTATAAGTTGATGTGTATTCACAAACTCCTAAACAGTTTTCAACTGGCATATACCACCCATTGCCCAGATTTTGTAATAAAGTGTTGTCATTTTGAAATTTTTATTATTATTTATTTTCGAGGTAATGCAAGGAAATCAAAAGTAGTCATTATTTTTTGATATTTTACTATAGTTAAAAAAATCTTTTAATGTTTATCTATAAAGAAGTGCCTCTATAGAAAGATTTTTCATTCCTAAAAAAAATTAAGGGATGAAATTTTCCTTTACAATTATTTTAATCTTGGTGTTTTTAACATAATTTCAAAGAATTTTACTGAAATTCGTTCTTTAACATTAAGCAATTAATTGCAACAGCCTTTTATGTTTATTATTTTTTCCCCATGATCGGTTCAAAATCGGATAATTCATGTTTATTTGCATAATTTCTTTTAACTGCCATGGATAAAATATTCTTAAGATTTTAAAGACTTGATTAAATGCATTAAATTAAAGATCCAATTATTCATTTGTAAGCTCATTTTTATTAGACAAAAATAAGCAAATGCTTGCATCTGATCTCTGGTAGTAGGTATTCCGATTTTTCTTTTTTCATTTTTTAGGAATCCAGCGATGACTCTAGTCATGATGAAGTGCGTGCTTCCAGAATGTTTTCTCCGGCAACGGCTCTAGATGCCCAGCGAGGCCGTTCCAGCAAGAAGGCTGCCATGAACTTCATAAAGACCGTTTGCAAGAAAGGGCGGCGACCCAGCCCGGAATTACTCCAAGTTCCAACATTGTCGTCAGACTCCGAGTCGAGGTCGCCTTCTCCCGAATTGTCGAAGAAAAAGATAATTATAGAAGTACCAGATCCCAAAGAGAATGGAAAATATATCCGAGTCAAAGGTGAGGCAAGGAAAATAAAATTTCTTAAAGACTGTGATTTACAACCTGTTGTGAATCTTGGTGAACCTGTTCCAAATAATGATGAGGACATACAAGCACTAGTCTTTGAGGACATTGTTCAAAGGCGGGTTGCTAAATTGAGAGAAAAGGAGCTTCAGAAGCGAATTGGGGAGACGAAACAGAAGCCGACGGGTCTGCACAAGGCCAGAGGCAATGAGTTCTCTCCAAAAATCGTCACCCCAGTTAAGACGGTCCCTTCTAAAGTCGGTGAAACCAAATTTGGTAAACTTCTTGAATATGGTGCCGAGAAGAAAAAGCGAATTGGCTACCAGCAAAAAATTGAGAGCCTAATGGAAAAAAATGCTGAGGACATAGATACTCCATTAGACGACTTTGACGATGGCGGAGATTTCAAGACTCTGGCAGAGTTGAGGGAAAGTCTTCGACAGAATGCAAAGAAGACAGAAGATAAGACAACTGCCAAGCCAAAGATAGCATCGCCTACACCCAAGGCAGGTGCCAGGAAAAACTTTCCTAGGGCTCTAAAGCCAAAGGGATCGCCCCTTCCAACGCAGCCGGCGACTCTGAACAAGGGCGGAGTTACTAGCCCAGTGGGTGGTGTTAAAGGGAAAGATTCAACCAATGAGAGAGTGTTTGTGGTTATGCCTGATGGAAGTATGGTAGAAGTAAGCACTGCTAAAACAGAATCTAATGTTCCAAAGACGGCTGTGGAAACAACTCAGAAGAAAATACTGCCCAAGGATAAAGCCAAGGCAGTCAGCAAAGCTGTGGTAAGTGTTGAATCTTGTGTATCAAGTATTGTCCCTATAAACTAGGGATGTAACGTATATTCTATCACTATTCAGTATTCGGCCAAATAAATTCAGGATAATAATTTTTTTTAATAGGCTTTTAAATATATTTAACAGAAAAAGATTGCAGAATTACTTTTTTTTACCAAAAATATCTCATAACATTTACTTAATTTTAAGTTGCATTGTACAGAAGTATTTAATAATATCATTTATCACTCTAAAGCCTGAAATTAAGGTGAAAGAACACTAATTTTTCAGGAAGAAGTGTATTCTGTTTGGTTTTATATATATACTGCCTGTTTCAGAAGGTAAACACTTGTTGTATACTGTGTTTGCAGAAACAGAAAGCTATTTTCTTGTTTTAAATTTGTAAGTCTTGTTTTTATTTTATTTTTTCCATGAATTAAGTGAACATTCCATCATAAGTATTAGAAGTTCTTTATCGATATAGCAATTTACTTTTAAAAAAATTTAATTTATCCATGTAATTTCCTTCTGTGTTTGTCACTGCCATGTGTTACAATGATGAAGAGGGCTTCTCATTTCTTATTATTAGAATTAAGGTATTTTAAAATGTTACAAAAATACATCAAAGTGTTAAAAAATTTTTTTAAATATACGGATAGTGAAAAAATCAATTCTATTAACCCTCTGGCTGCATATTCCCCGCTTGGATGGATAAAATTTCGTACACAGTTTTTTCATTAGAATTGTAGGTCCGTATCAAATTTATTTCAAAAATAAAAATGTAAATAATTAATTTGATTTAAATTTATCATTTGCATTTTTATATCTAAAATATTTAATTTTATAGTCCTTGAATTTTTTTCCTCGTTAAGAGTGGGAACTCTGGTTGTCCGTGTGACCAATGGATGGAAACAAAACTTAATGTGCTGTGTCTGCTTTCTTCTTCGTATTATTGTTTGCAAGGATTTTATAACCGTACATCAGGGCAGTCATTTTGAATTAATCTGTATTTTTATATACAGCCTTCTTTTTACAGATTTATAGACTGGCTTTATGGGCCTGATTTATGAAGTCAGAAACAATCTGAAATTTTTCTGATTTCGGTCCCATACAAAAGGGGCTATTGTTATCTTGAACAAGACCTGTTCCAATGTTTTTATAACTTTTTAGAAAGGTAATTCAACAGGGTTGCGGTGATTTAAATCAGTTGATTAAAATCGCGATTTAAATCAACTGATTTTTTTAAAAAAAATCACTGATTTAAATCACTTTATTTTAAATATCAAGTTAATCTGCTTTAATGAAATAAAATTGTTCATGTATCTTTAAATAGTGATTTTAAAATATTTTTAAATGTTTATTTGAAAGAATATATAGAACATAAAAATATTTCATTGAATTGGTGTAACTAGAGTACTTTCCATATCTTTATTTTTGAGAACACAAGCAAATTACATTTTAAATAAATCTCTAATGAGCAACACAGTAAAATACAAAGTGTGAGATGCTCCTTTTTTATAAAATAAAATAAATATTGTGAAAGGATCATGTTCACAAAGCAAGAACATAGTTCGATGCAGTGAGTTTCGATTTAATATTGGAGAAAATTAAATAGTGTTGGGAACACAACAAAGTTTTTATATTGAATAATGTTCAAATGTAAGATAAGTAATACATATAAATGTTCCAAAAGAAATACAAAAATCTAAGATAAATGCTCCAGTAGTGGGCCACTTAAGGATATTTCCTTAATTATCATCTAAACTTTTGGGAAGTTTTGCTAATCTGTATTTTTTTATGGTTGTTCGAACTTTTATCTAAAATAATAATCACCTGAAATATCAAAATAATTGTAATATAATTTTTAAAAAATTAAAAACTTAGATCACTCCTATGCACCAGAAGTGGGCATAGCAAACTTTTGATGTACCAGTAGTGGGCATACCAAAAGTGGGCCACCCAGATTTGTCGATTGTGCCAAAGAAAAAAGAATAAAATCTTTATATATAGTAATAATAACAATACATTAACATTATACACTATAAAAAATGCAATAAAAATGGCTTGATATAGGTGAAATCTTTTATTTATAGATTCTAGTCACATGAGATTTACATTTTTTCTCTAACAGCCAATTTTTTAGTAAAGGTATATGCTAATTATCGATCTTTCATTTTAAGTTCTGTTTGGGGTATTATGGATATTAAATCTTGATATTTTATGTTGAATACATCTTTTTTTTTTCTTTTATCATCTTGCCTCTGCAGGCAGAAAAGAGCCCTTTTAAATGGCGATGGAATATTTTTCAGTGGTCCAGCAATGCGATTGTTATTGTCTGCCTTGTTACAGAACCCAACTAATTCTTGAATATTAGTCTTTTCCTCAACAGTACTATAAAATATTTATTATTTAAGTAATTGGTCAGAATGTTCCATTAGTGTACCAGTAGTGGGCCATTAGTGTATCAGAAGTGGGTCACGTGGCCCACTACTGGTTCTGATGAAAATAAAGCAAATCTAATTAAATAAAAAGACTTTACAAGATGTAACCTTCTTATTAAACATCACAAAACCAGTCTATTTGAGAGAAAGCATGTGCTCTAGTACTGGCCTCCCTAGGCCCACTACTGGAGCATTTAGTAAAACATTAATCCAAAAGTGGGCCACCTTTCACTATCCATAAATTATCAATATTATTTTATTCAAATATAGTTTATAATACATTCGTCATATAATCAAATAATATCAATAACAATTCATTTTAAAAACAAATAGAATGTATGTTAAAAAATAGTTGAATGAAGAGTTACCTCTTAAGGAAATCACTAAGAATAAGCTAAAAATGCTTCTCTCAGAGACCAACTTCAGCAACAAACTTTCTAGCTCCTAACTAACTAGGAAATAAAGGCTGTGCCTTTTGGTATTTAGTTGATAAGGGTTTCAGCCTACCAGAGGCAGATCTCTTATTTCATTGGAATGTTGGAATTTCTTGTTATTCAACTTAAAAACTCAAGTGGCCCACTATTGGTACGTGGCCCACTACTGGAGCACTTACCTTACATAGTACAATTTAAATTATGATTTATACTTATAAAAGGCAATGTTTGTGTGTGCGATCGCGCAATGTCCAGACGAATCTATCACACTTATAGTCATGAAATTTGACACACAGCTCATGGTGACTCAATGTACCTCGAAGCCTGAATTAAAAAATTTAATCTAGAAAATTTTTTATTTAACATTTTGTGTCGTTTGGGGTGATTTTTCGCTCTAATTTCTCAATGCATGTTTTTGGACAATTGCACGAAAAAAATTGATACAGCATTGGAAAGAGAAAACTATTTTTGTTCTAATGAAGTTTGTTTCGTACGCTTAATGTAATTTACTGAATTTTGAGAAATTTTTGAAAAATAGTCACTTTTATGTATATTTTCAATTCAGATTTCTTAAAATTCTCGCTTAAATAAATATTAAACTGTATTTATTATAAATAACAAACACATAGAATGGTTGATGTGTAAATTATAAGTTAGAAACACATTTTTGAGTCCAGGTTTAAAAAAGTTACTTCAGAAAATTTCAGTGACTTGCCACTTAGTTGCTAGTTTCTTTACTTTTTTACGCTTAGTAAGAAGTAGTCTATTCTCAAGGTCAAGGTAAAATAAACCCTAATCCAAATACTTGAAAGGGGAGAGGAGAAGAGTATGCTATTTAGTTCTTGGAAGATTGCAACATTCCTAAGACATCCTTAATCTATTGTCCAATAAAGGGTAGAGAGGGATAATTCTTATTTTTGAAAAGGGGAGAACAGGATTTTCAGTCATTTGTGCAGTTCATGTAAAAGAGAGCCTGCTTCTCACATGTGCAAAATTTGCTTGACCAGAAGAGCCATATCTAAAAATTTTATATATTCTAACACACAATATATCTATAGTCAAGAAATGTAATTTTTATTATATTGCTCCTTTTTTCCTAATAAAATTGTCTTATATTTCGAAAGTATATTATTCTTTATATTTAGTTCACAAATATTTTTTAAACAGTTGTTAGATGTTTGAATTAATTTTTTTTTTAATATGGTTTTTAAAAAAAAAAAAAAAAGTACAGCTTATTGACTGGTATGTTGTTATATATATAATTCTACGACTGTAGGCCTCATTGTCTAATATACAGATGTTATATATATATATATAGTTTTAAAAAAATCATTAAAATCAAAAAAATCTTTATTTAAATCAAAAAAATCCGATTTAAATCAAATAAATCGATTTTTTTGAAAAAAATCAACAACCCTGTTATTCAATAAGTAGGAGGTTGAAAGTGCATGTCTCGATATGCTTCATATTATTTAAAACTTGTTTTTCATTTTTATTTAACTTGTTTCATGTTTGTAAAGTTGCGGTTTTGTCAGCTATTTTCCACTCACTTCCCGATGTTCATATTTTGTACCCTTATGTGTTCTCGATGACAATTAACTATGTTAATGTTTTCGTATCTTAATTATCGGTGAATCAATTCATTTTAATTAAATTTTGATTCCATGTGCGTGGTGTCACCTGTTAGTGATTTTGAGAAAAAAATTTATTTCAAGATTCCGCAATACTTAAAATGAATTATGAGTTAAAAGAGACTAAAAAGTAGAAAATGAGAAGAAAAAGATTTCTAATTTAAATGTTTTTGCAAATTAGTTAAACTAAAGTCATTATTTTGATTCTTAACTCTAGTATTAAAAGCAGTTCTGTTTGCGTGACTTGTGCATGTTGTGTTGTTCTTTTTAATGAGATCTTTTAAGTGTGTCAAAATTAAATTCCTTTCTGTAAAAACTAAGAATTGTTTTTATTATGATTTCCATGTCACAGATTCCACTTTCAAAGAAACAAAGTAGTCAGATGACTCTGGAAGATTGCACTGGGGACCCCATTGATGACACCAAAACTCTCAAACTCCCCAACACTCTCCAGTTGGTCCAGAGTGAGCTCCCACTCTCTGAGGCTGAGAACAACAGCAAGCTGATCGGAATGTTCCTCTTCCGACAGGTCATCTCTCCCAACGATCCATCTCAGAAATGCCTCCTCTGCCCCAACAAGAACACTTTCCGGGAACTAGTCGACCTCGAGAAGCACTACAGCCAGGTCCACGAACTCGCCTCGCAGACATTCAAAGCAGAGTTCAGTGAGAACATAGTCTTTGTGTGCGTTCCACCTGACGTCACTGAATCTACGACACTGAACTCCATTTGCCGCTTCTGTGACATCACCCTCAAGAATCTCTCCGAAGTGAGGTCTCACTACCCCACGTCCCACAACAAAGTTGTTCGGCTCGTGCAGGAGCGGGAAGTGACGGAGCTGAGCAGTTCCCTCTTTTGCTCCATCTGCTCTGAGATGTCGAAGGATTTCACAGAGCACCATGCCCACATGAAGGCCGTCCATCGCATGCAAACATACGTCTGCAAGTACTGCAACTTCGTAACATCAAGGGCCAATCGGCTGAAGAGTCACGTCAAGCAGAAACATATCTCTGGTACGGTGGATACGAATCCAGGTAGTGTCGGAGCCAAAGGGTCCAAGATAAAACTGAAGTGTCCTGTGTGCCATTTGTTTATCAATGGCAAAGTTAATCTAGATCAGCATATACTACTGGCGCATTCAGTTCAGACAGGTAGGTCGCTGCTGTTCTCTGTGCTAATAAATCAGATTTATATTTTAGGCAGAGGATTCTCATCCTCTAAAGTGTGAAATGACAAAAGAGAGCTTGTGAAGGTCGGAGAATTTTTTGAAAAAAATTAAATTATTTATTGGAAGTTTTACGATTCAAAATAATGAGGTATAGGAAGTGAGAATTGGTACTGTATTTTTGATTTAATAGGTTGTACAGTGGTAGTCATTTAGTGAAGGTAGGGTCTTAAAAAATTGCTTGCTTATGATCACTAGGAAATAACATATCAGCACCAAAAGCAGTTCAGATAAGAACACAGTTTTCAGTTTTGACTGTGAAGTATAGACAATATCTTAACATAATGTTAGAAAATTAAAAGAATACGAGAAAAATTTGAATTACTCACAAATTCGAATTAAAAATGTGCAGATTAGTTAAATGAATGCGAGAACAAACGTCTATTGAATTTGATTTTGAGAAATCTTGATTGTTGTTCAGTGAAATGAAACCATGTAGTATATTCCATTCTAATTAACTAGTATATGTTTTTTCTTAGGATGTTTTATATTTTTGGCACAACTCTTCAATCACTTGTCTTTTATGTGATTTTATTAGGTCCGGAGACTTGGTCTTGCGCCAAGTGCCTCAAACCCTGTGGTTCGGCAAAAGACTTCACTGTGCACGTGTTTTCATGCACTTCCAACCGAGGAGGAGACCGCAACATTCAGTACAAACCAACATTTGTGAAGCAGACTACTTGTATCTACAAATGCAATCAGTGTTCTGCAACTTATATTTCCGAGAAGCTGATTAAGGTCAGTAGTCTTACTGTAAATTCTCCTAAGTACATTTTATTCATGCATGATATTGTGTGTTCAAGTATTTTACTACCTTTTAACAGGGATCTCACAGTCCTTGAAAACTCCAATTTTATTTGCCTTACTCAGGGCCATGGAGAAGTACTTGATTTTTCATTGGGTGCTTGAAAAATAAACAAAATATTCATCCAATATTTTTTGAGACAAGAGAAAACCAGTGTGTGTCTTAGTTTTGCCTTGAGAATTCCACCACCAGAAAAAGGGTATTTGTATGGGAATGCTGTTAATCATATCTCTTTGTATATTCAAAAACGGCTTAATTTGACAATACAGTAAAAGGTACAGAGGGTATTTCTCCTTCGAGTAAAATAGGCCTGCAATTATCCTATTGTATTTTTAAAGTAACTGATATATTTCAAAAGAATTTGGTTTTCAATACCAATAACCAATTTTCTCCTATGAAATCTGTTTTCAAAATATGTTATTTTATTTCATAGAGCCAAGGTAGTCTGTGTTCACGTAAACACAATAACTCAAAAACTTAAATAGCTAGAGGATAAAATTGTAGATCCGTGTCATATTTTTATTTCAAAAATAAAAATGCAAATGATTAATTTGGTTTAAATTTATCATTTGCATCATTGTCTAAAATATGTAATTTTACAGTCCTTGAAATTTTTTTCTCAATAAGAGTGGGAACTCTGATTAAATGTAGGTCTTTCTCTGTTAGCTTTGAACCTAATGCAAGTAGGATAGTAAATGTTTTTCACTTTCTAAGAACCGACAATTTTCATTACATATCGGGTTTCTTTATTTAACCTATTAACGTCCGGTGAAACCAAACACATTCCATTGTTTCTTTTGTACTTTTTATAGCAAGTCTGTGTATTCCCAAACGCCTTAACAATTTTCAATTGGTGGTCCAAACACCTTAACAATTTTCAACTGGCATATACAACCAGTTAGCCAGAATTTGAAGGCAAAGTGTTGTCACTGTGGAATTTTTTTATTTTTCCTTTGGTTTATTTTTGAGGTAATGTATGGAATCAATTAGTGATTTTTAATATTTTACTACATTTTAAAAATCTTTAATATTTACGTAAAATAGTTTTTAAAAATATTTTCTACCGATTTATTTTACATATTTTCTATTAAAAAAAAACAAGGTGATGCAAAAAAAGTATATATTTAAGTATTTGAAAATGATTTTCTATGATTTTTTTTATTACTATTATTCTTTAAAAATAAAAAAATCTTTCTTTTTAAATGAAGCAAAATTCAAAAATATCTTCATCTTGGTGTTTTAATTTAATCGTAAAGAAATTTACTGAAATCTGTGTCTAAAATTAAGTTTGGCATTTATGGGTTAAATGTGTTGGGAAAAAAATTGTAGTGTGTGTTTTGTTTGTTTAAAGCTTTAAGAAATTGCTGGAGATCAAATATGAATGTCTCCAATAAAAGCCACAATTGATAATTAAAAAATTTATATTGAATGTTCTTGAGGTGTGGAAAAACTTGCTCACTTTATGATGAGTTTATTCTTGATTCTCTTCTGCAGAAGCACTTGTCTGAATCTAAACACACTCAAGGCTTCGAGGTGGTGCGACAGGTGGAGGCTGATGAGGGGCCCAAGCAGAGCTGCTTCTTGTGTGACAAAACTTTCACGAGCCCTAAACTCTTCGAAAAGCATCTGGTGCACGTCCACATGGAGTGGGTGGAGAAGAAAGGAGTGAAGCACAATAATGGAGCCAGTCCAAGTGAGTATTATTTGCACAGCTTGAATCTGTGAAAATATATGGCAGCAGAGGAACATCTTTAAATTTCAAATATAATTTATTGAAGCTGTATCAAATAACTACTAACTCCTTCACATAAAACTAGCTAGCTAACACAATACATAGCATCCGTTAACTTTTATAAACAACGCCAACTTAAGTTGCATACATGCACAATAATTGTTTTGATGTCTAACAGGTGGCATGATTTGATTGGCCACTGTATGTATGACATCATTTGATGTTAACCAATAAGAATATATTTCACTCCCTCTTGCATTTACCTGTGTGACTGTAGAATAGAGTAAAGGGTTTGTTTACATTTAATTCTTACAGCCTGGGAGAACAGCTGGGTAAATTAAACACTGTGATTAATTAAATCTATTCCATCTTTCATTAAAATTCCCTACACATTTGAAGTTTTAATAATAATTAACTTTAATTTGTCTTGGCACTTCCAACAGAATCTTGTAAAAATTACTCCCAGTAAGCCAGAAGGCAAAAGTTAAAGACCTTTTTATAGGACAGTTGCATCTTGCTTCCGTGGCCAAACAGAATGCATTCCATTGTTTCTTTATTGCTTTGTCTAACAAGTCAGTATGTATTCCCCTACTCTTAAATAATTTTCAACGGGCGTGTACTACCTTTTAGCTGGATTTTGAAGTCAAGGATTTGAATTTTTTTGTTATTTCCTTTGACTTCTTTTCAAGGTAATGCGAGGAATTTGAAGTAATCTTTATTTTTCGATATTTTGTTATATTTTTAAAAATCTTTTAATCTGTGCCTGGAAAAATTGTTTTAAAATTTTCTACTGATTTTTCAATAAATTTTCTTTTTAAAAAAATGTAAAAAAAGGAAAAAAAAACAATTTAATCATACTTCATGGTCTTCTTGTCAAATCTTGGTGTTTCTTACGTAATTTTAAAAGGTTTTTAGAACTGCTCTCAAAGCTCATTTAGACAAAAGACTGTCTGAATAAATATTAATTTGGAAACAATTCTCTAGGCCCCAGCCAACTGCACAATGAATTGCCTAGAAAACAGTATTAAATTATTTCAATTTGAAACCATGAACCAGTTATAAAGCATTATCTTTAAAAGTTCGCTTGGTAAATCTAATGTTATCTCCATAGCTGAATCCATATGTGTATACTTCAAAATGAAAATTATTAAGTTTTTAATGGATTTGATATTAGAATTGAGGGTCCTAGCTGGTTATAATCAAAGCTGCGTGAACAAAATCCTTTACTATTATTAATTAAGATTATCAATTTTGTTTTCAGACGACGTCATCAACACTTCTCTTGAAATGGAGGAGGTACCCACAGCAGAGGAGCTGGCCGACATATCTTTACCCTCGAAAATTGGTCACTACTGTCACGTGTGCGACACTGTGATCAGCAGCTACCCTCTGTACTACCTGCACATGCAGGACCTTCATGTGACCGAAAAGTGTTTCCGGTGCGCGATCACGTCCTGTCACAAGACCTTCACCAGCCCCTCGGAGTTCGAACAGCACATACAGAATCATCCGCAGGACCTGTTGCACAACTGCAGCATTTGCGATGCTACTTTTGTCAGCCAAGAGGAACTCAAAGAACACAATCTGTCGGTAGAACACGGAAGTCGTTATATGAAGATGCATGTGAGTATGCCAGTGCTATTTTGTTACTGGTGTTGTGACAAAAAAGTGCTATGGATTTATTCATATATGGCGAATACTGACCCTGGCTACCCAAATTATGTAATGGGTCTACGGGTAGTGAAAGTCTTTACATAATTCATACAAAATAAATAATGCACGATAGATATGAAATAATAATTCAAATACATAATAATACTCCCTCCTTCCAACTTTAGCTATCTAATATGCCATTTTCTCCTAAATTGGCATTGGAACAATTTGGTTTAGATAGTTGGCCATGCATTTTGTGCAGGAACAACTGTCAGTTCTTTTAACTGAAAATGACAGATTAACATTTTTGTAATTTTTTTCAAAATTTATTAAGTTTTTAATGAAAATTAATGAGTTTAATGTTAGAACCAAGATTCCTACATGGTTATAATCAAATCTGCATTAAATAAAATGCTTTGCAATTATTAATAAACATGCCTTTCTTTGATTCACCAGCGGTGTGCGATAGGAACTATGAAAATTGATTGAAATAAACATTACTGTTCACAACACATAGCAAAAGAAGGTTTAGAAAAAGAAACAGTCAACTCCCTTCAGCAATATTTTGTGATGTGCACGATGTCAAAAACACAACATAACACTGTATATTTAATTATAAGCCTTTAATGTGCAATCTAAGACCAGTGAATTTAGTTTTCTATGTTTCGATACTTTCCAAAATTAATTAATTTTTTTGAAGAATGGACTTCTGGTTTTGGACAAGAAAAAGCTGGAAAATCAGATCATTAAAGTTGGAGGGAGGGTAGTGATGAAAATTTAACTATAACAGGGGTGGGGAACCTTTTTGCACTGTAAAGCCTCGTTAAGTTTCGGCAGTTGGGCAAAAGGCCTCACGAGCAAAAGCTAAAAGGTTATTGGTCTGTAACTATAAAATTACAGACAAGTACATTATTTCAATTCAAATTGTTAATAATTGGTAAGGCCGAATAGCAAACTAAAAAGGCCACAGTTTTCCCACCCCATGACTATTACCCAAAAGTGGTGGGAAAAATGATAGGTCAGTATAAACCTGATTAACAACTAGAAGTACCCACAAAACTCCTATACAAAAACTTTTGGTTGTTTGGGGTCTTAGGTAATTAGGGGAACCCCAACCTTGCCCTTATAATACAAATTAAAATAACATCCCAAATTGTATACTTGCCACCAATTTCATAAATTTTTTTAAGGTTACCGTAAGTTTTTGCAAAATGTTTTGATGAAACAAGAACCGGTATGTTCCAATTTCTTATCTCAAACCATAACAAAGCGTCTTGACTTGGTAATTAATTAATAAAATGAATTAAAAAAGAGTAATGTCATTCAATAAGCTAAATGAATTTCTTTTCTTAAATTAATCTCGGTTCCAAAGTTATTTTATTACACCACTACTAGAAAATATGGCCTTATAAAGGGTTAAGCATGTGAAATAAAAGGCAACTTATCTAATGCTGAAAATGAATGACTGTACAAAACAAAGATATAAAAATACAGATTATTAAATCATCTCTTTGATTGGAAAGTTCATTACAAATCCTATAACTAACCACATAGTCCTTGAAAGTTATTTGGTGGTTTCTTTAAATGGAAAATCCTGGTGTGAATGCTATAAAAAAAGATAATGGTCAGCATCTCTAATCTTACTGCAAATAAAAAAAAAAGAAAGCAAAAGGTTGCTAAGCAATTCATTATTGGGTAGCTCTCTTATTTTCGTTATCATTTTTATTTGTTTCATGTTTGTAAAGATGTCGTTTTGAAATCAATTTTTCACTTGCTTTAGAAATTTTGCACACCTGCATGCTCTCAATGACAGAAAACGATTTCAATATTTCCAGGACTTTTAATTTATTAATTTAATTAAATTTTTATTTCATACATGTTGCATCACTTGTTAGTGAATTTGACAAAATATTTATTTCAAGATTCAGGGATGAGATTCTTCCGCTTTTTTGGTAGTTTGAAGAAGTTCCGCTTTTTTTTTTTTTTTTTTTTTTTTTTTTTTTTTTTTTTTTTTTTTTTCCTCCCCGCAAACATTTGCTTTTACTTCTACTTCCGAAAATTCCGCTTTCACGCAAAGAAAAGAAATCTTCCGTTTTCGAAAGAAGATTCTGGGAAAATATGCTCGACCATGCAGCTTAACTCCACCGGCTAGGAAACTAGCTGATTCATCTTCTACTGAGGAATCAACATTATATCAGCAAGCTCTACAAGGATGAACATTCCAACATTCAGTGCCAGTCAAAGTATTAAGTACCACCTTTTTGCAGAAAACAAAACCTCTGTGGCATATTGCAAAAAAAAAAAAAAAAAATGCATGAACATGTTGGGAAAAAAATTAGTTGGAAACTTAAGGTCATCTTGTAGGGCGTACCAAGATGAAGAAATAAAAAAAATGGAACAAAAACAAATAAATAAACTACATAAAAAAAGAAACTCCTGTCAAAAGAGGCAGCTAAAAAGCTTTGCAAATGCAACAAAAAAGCAGAGAATAAGACATAAATAAAAAAAATAAAACATGATTTACCTAGGCATTCTAGAGATAGTGTAGTTCCGACAACTGTGCCAGTAATTAAACAGAGAGATACTAATGAAGACTGTGCAAAAACTTTAGCCTCTACTGAAAATAAGCGGAGGATGCAAACACATCCTTTATTGAAGAAAAATCTGTCAAAGATAGGAGGCCTCCAAAACAAGGGGTGAAGCATGTTAATGGAGATCTATTGCCAACAAAAGCAAACAAATAAAAATGAAAGAAATGTTTCAAAGGATTTCAAATAATAATGCTAAATGAATCTGTCATTGTAACTGTACAATATCTCGACCCCTCTTGCTTTATAAGGTGCAAAATCTTTGTGCTGTTACTTTTGCAAAAATATAAAAAAATAAAACAGAAATCAGTATATGATACATTATTATAATTTATAAAGAGCTAATACATTTACACAAGTGCATGAAGCAAAAGAATGTTTGTTTTGCAAATGAATGTTTTTGTTAACTTTTAATGTGAATGATTTAATAATAATTTAATATTCTTTTTCTTGTTTATACATACCGAATTATAAATAATTAAGTTATTAATTCTTATAGTGTAATATTTTCATCATGTTACATGTTCTGATGTTTTACTTCTTAGAATATCTTTCGCATATAAATTATGGTACAAATGTTTTGCTCGCATATGATTTCAGTCTTTTTGCTTTTTTGCCAATCTCATCCCTGCAAGATTCCTTAATATTTATAATAATGGATTATAAATCAGCCACTTAGGCTGTTCAGAGTATATTCGTTTTACGTAATGTATGCAATTTCCTTTATATCGAGATAACTCGGACTAACTTTCTTTCCTTTCAAATTGAAAATGAAAAATCGTAGGAAATTTTTGGCAGATAATTACAAAATAATTTGGTACTTGAGCAGTTCAAGACTAAAAGTAAACAACAATTAAAATAAAAATATTTCCACTTAATCAGTACACTGATAAAAAGTGTGTTTTTAGAAACTGTTTAATTTTATTTATCTTTTCCCTGTATAACCTTTTCTCCCGTCCTATGATTTTTTTCCAGGAAAAATGTCGACCCAGTGGCATTGAGGCCAGGAATTACCAATGCAAGGTGTGTCAGACGTGGTTTGGTCTGCGCCACTACCTCATCCAGCACATGGAGACAGACAACCACGACTACAAGTGCCAGAAGTGTGGCCTGCAGTACCTGCAGCCAGGATCACGCAGGCTGCACATACAGCAAGTTCACCCGGACATTGCAACGACATGTGAAGTAAATATCACTTGCACACTTTTATTTAACTGGATTTGTTTCTTGATTATAAAAACGGAAGTTTGTAAATCAAGTTTTCACATGCTTCTTTGTGTGCTCGAGTTCTGAAATTTTGAACAGTTCTGTATTCTCAATGTATATACAGTATTTTAAAACTTTCTTTAATTGATTGGCTTTAATTAAAATTAGGGATGTAAAGAATATTCGGCTGACCGAATGCTAAACAGATATTCGGCCGAATATATTCAGGGTAATATTTTTTTTCAATATGCTTTTAAATGTATTTAATAAAGAATATTCCAGAATTACTATTCAGTACATTTGTTGAAAAAATGCCCTAACAGTTACCCAATTTTAAGTTGCATTGCACATAAATATTTAATAATGTTGAGTATCATTTATCATTGTAAAGCTTGAAATTATGATGCAAGAACAATAATTGATGAGCATTTTCAGGAAGAAGTGTGTGTTCTGTTTGGTTTCATACATATATATTACAAGCTTCAGAAAATAAGTGCTCACTAATTATGTGCTTCCAGGTGTATATAGGAAAGATATTTTCTTACTAAATTTGCAAATCTTGGAATACTTTTTTCTCTCGCCAATTAAGTGGATATTCCATCCTAGCTATCAGAATTTTTTATAAAAATAGGAATTTACGCCTAATAACTTTAATTTATCCACTGAATTTTCTTTTATGTTTGTCATTGCCATGCTTTGCAATAATGAATTTTTTACTTCTGTTTAGCAAGTCCAAAACGAAGAGGGTTTCTCACATTTTATTGTTAAAATTAAGATATTTAGAATATTACACTTCCCTTACTCACAGGATTTATTTATTTATTTAATACCAGGACTTCTTAAATTTTTTACACTGAAATTATTCTCACTACTCTGTTTCTGTGCTAAAAAATTTCTAGCCATCCCAAAATTATGAAATTTTTTTAGAAAAGAAAGAGAAAGCATTGAAGATGTTTAAACAAAATTAAATTTCAATCATTGTTATTCAACTAATTTTAATGAAAATTTTCAATATATAAATATATACATTTGTATTCATGGACAACCTGGAATTTGAAAAAGGGGGCACCGTAAAAGTTTAAACAACCTCAGTGTTGCTCAAACACCCCATCTTGGGGTGATGATCAACTGTTTAAGAAGTCCTGTTTCATACTTTAGTGCTTTTCTTCTCGCAAAATTCACTGTTTACAAAATTCAATAGCAAATTTGAGCATTTTCTCTCTTTGTAATATGTTATTTTTTCTCCCTTCCCGTATTTTAATCATAAACCCTTCTCCTGGTTTAGTATGTAACACAGGCTTACAAAATTTAATTTTCTGTCTGGGGTATGCATAAATATATATAAATTATGTGATATTTATCGCCAGTTTTCTTCTGTTCCACATAAAGATGTTTTACAATTGTAAAACTAAAAATTTTGAGTTTTAGTCGTTCTTAAAAACACCCTTATATGCAGTTTACAAAACATTGATTATTTTGAATTTGCTTACAAAAATACTTGAGAAAATCGAATAAGTAATAATGAAGTTGGATATATATATCTAAAAAGAAATTAATTATAAAAAATAGACAAAATTTATTTTATTTTTCCTTCAAAAGAACATTTGTGTCTTCAAGATTTTGAAACTGGCTCAATGTCTCTTCGTCAATCTTAACAGTAATTTGCCATCATATTCACATTCCAGTGTCCTCAATATTGATTTTCCATGTATTTTATGTCATGATGAATTATCTCTCCCTTTTCCTCACTTGTTGCATCAAGATTTTTAATAGGGTGCAAAAAGTGTATTTTAAGCCCAGTTCTTCAAAGTTTTGTAGTATTTTTTACATTATCATTGTATAGTTGGGATTCTTGTAATTTCCTAAAACTTTCTGAGTGACGTCTTTGAAACTAATCCATGCTTTTTTCTTAATGATTTGATTTTTCTCTCATTTTTGATTGCTCATAAACCATCTCATATCTAAGCAAATGAACATATTGTCTTTAATTTTATTGATAATTTTTCTGGGAAAATTTCAATTAAGTATTGAAAGCCAATTATTATCCAAAGATTAACCCTTTCTAAGGCCATATACTTCCCAACAAATTCATCAATTTTTAAATGCTTTTTTTTTTTTAAGGTTGATGTGAGTTCTTCCCAAATGTTTCGATGAAACAAGAACCAAGATGTTCTAATTTCTTATCTCAAACCATACCGAAGTGTCTTGACGTGGTAATTAATTATTAATTAATAAAATTAACAAAAGAATAATATCATCCAATGAGCTAAATGAATTTATTTTCTTAAATTAATTTCAATGCCAAATTTATTGTATTCTACCACTACTAGGAAAAAATGGCATTATAAAGGTTAAAGCCCTAATTGTATGTAAAAGGGTGATAAAAGGACTTGTGTTGGATCTGGAAAAAAAAATAAATTTGGATGTGATTCGGGCATTCTTTGATCCTAGATTTAAATTTTTCCATGGAGGCCATTCGTTCCTTATTCAAATATCTTTCCTATCCCACCCACAAGTATGCAAGTGATACTTCTCGAGGAAAATGCCTGTTAAATTCTTTTCTCGGTTTTTGTACTAAGAAAATGTTGTTCCTGTAGCAAGTAAATTTTTATTGTAAGTCATAATCCTAAAACTGTGAGCAATTTCTTTTGAAAGATTTAAATTGTGTGCTAAATTATTTAACACACCATGTGTAAACTTTTGTCCTTCAGTATTTGTGTCTGGACCTATGCACAAGTACAGTTTTATTTTATAATTTTACTTCTTTTTAGTGCAGTATTGTATTTTATATTTGTTGTCATTTTACCCAGAAATTAAATTTAAATTCTAATACCAGTGTAGTTAATTCGATAATATTTTACATTAATTTTGTAAAATAGCCCCTTCCCCCTTTTAGTGATTAGTAAAAAAATCTGTGGTTGGTGGGGGGAAAATATTATTTTTCTGATCAACATGTTTTATTTATTATTATATTGACTTTCTGCAAACCCCAGATTCATGTTGGACTGTGTAATTTATCAGTCTAGAGATAGAAGAACATTGTCTGCTTAATCGTGATTTAAAAATGCCTATTGAATGTCTAGTAACCACTAAACTGTTTTGCCCTTAAGGCCAGAGTTCACAAACATCATTATCATTTTACGTGTATTCTTTCCCCTTACCTTAAATTAGCTCATTATGTTACCAAGAAATGGCACTCAAACCGATTTGTATTTTCTCTGGCTTTCATGGCCCGGGCAAGTGTTACATTCATCGTTTTTTACCGTTTTCTTTGGTCATGTAACATGTCTAGAGTCATACACCTGACTATCCCCCAAACATATGTGAGGGATTGTATAGTGACCAATAAGAATATGGGGGTTTTGGGGGGGGGTTCTTTGAATCCATTATGTAAAAAATTGCTGATAACCATCTTGGGCGACTTTCTCTGAGAAAAGGGTGTTCTTTTTATGCCAATCACATAAAACTAATCTAAAATAAGCAAGAAAATGCTTGCAAATAATTTCTTACTCTTCCGGGTTTAATTCTTTATCTTCCACTGTTAACCCTTTACAGTTCAGTACATGCTTCGTTTTGAAAATTACTAAATTTATTTCAAAAATGAGTGTTAGACATGTAGCTGATCATATAGGGGGGGAAAATAGCATTTTTTTAATTTTCAAGTAATTTGTGGTTTCGCAGTTAAACAAAATGAAAGATAACAGGCTATTTTTCCTCCGAATAACTTATCATCAAAATGCAATTTAAATTATGCATTTAATTTATAAGTATACGTGAGTATTCAGGATGTTCAACCTTCATAAAATTCAATATTACTTTCGAAGATTCAATTTTAAAAAATATTCATTTATGCAAGAACCCGCATCATTTTGTTTTCCTTAGATATCGAAAGCAATTTATCTCTTACAATGGCGATATCTTTGTGAATACTAATGGTATTGAACTGGAATTTTTACATAAGTTGTCTATTTATCTGGCTCTTAAGTTATGAACAAAAAATGATGCTACGTTTTGCCCATGCACAGTAAAAAAATGCTCTTTTCTTTTCCCACTACAAAACAAATGAATGTTAAAGGATTAAGTTTCCTTTCTTTTGTTGCACATGGTTATCCCCAAAATCCTAGCTTTTCTTTAAAATGTGCATTAAAAAGCTTTTTGTGAAAATGAAATGTGATTACTTAAATTTCATATTTGTAGGAATTTAAGTAGAAGATAATGTCTCTTGAAGCTAAATTACGTAGGATACTGTAATTTAAAAAATAAAGACTTTTTGGAGCTCGGTGATTCAATATGAAAAACAGGTTAATCATGTTAAAGTTCTGTGAGCCGATGTCTTATGTGGTTTTTTTTTCTTTCCCAGTTCTGTGGGTTGCAGATGCAGAGCACTCAGGCTGTCTGGGGTCACCTGAAGACGCATGGCATCGTTCACGAGTGCCAGAGTTGCCATCGACGCTTCTTGCATAAGGAACAGGTCAACACACACATGGAGACACACGAGTGAGTAGATTTTTCTGTGTAAATTCAGTTACTTAATCAGGGTTCCCATGCTCCTTGAATTATACTTGCTTCACTCAGGGGCCTGTAAAGGTACTTGGTTTTTCATTGGGTCCTTGGAAAAGTCCTTAAAAAATGAGCAAAATGCCCATCAAATATTTTTTGGACAGAAGAGAAAACCAGTTTGTGGCTTGGTTTTGCCTTGAGAATTCCAGCATCAGAAAAAGAGTGAGTGTTTGGGAAATGCTGTCCATTGTCAATCTTTTCTCTCTTCATAGTTGTTGACAATACAGTAAAAACTACAGGGGGTATTTCTCCGTTGAGTAAAATAGCCCGGCAATTATCCTAATGTATTTTGCAAGTAATTGATATATTTTAACAGAGTTTTGTTTTAAATAACTGATTTCCTGTGCAATGAAATCCGTTTTCAAAATATATGTTATTTGATTTCATAGTGCCAGGGAAAGCCTATATTCATGTAAACACAAAAACTTAAATAGCTACACTGTTTTATGATTGGAATTGTGGATCTGTATCAAATTTATTTCGAAAATAAAAATGCAAATGATTAATTTGATTTAAATTTATCATTTGCATTTTTTTTTATTCTAAAATATTAATTTTATGGCCCTTTATTTATTTTTTTTTTTCCCCCTCAATAAGAGTGGAAACTACTAATAGATCTTGTAAACAGTGAAAACGACAGAAGGTGAGTGCTCGGAAGCCTTTTTCCGACACAAGTGCTCTGTCTGAGGTCCAGAGCACTTCTCTGCAGAACTAACTCTGTGCTGTTAGATCTGTTAATTTCTTCTTGGAATGAAATTATAAAAATGTTTAAAAAAAATAAAGGTCTGCAATTAGTTTAGAAGAAAAGTTGATAGTATGGTGACAAGAAAATTATTTAGAGTATGACTAGGGATATAAATCGACTATTTCGACAGTGAAAAAAACTGTGTTCACATTTTAGAAAGCATTGAATAGAAAATAAAAACATTTTGTAGATAAACTACTCTATTAACTTATCAACTTGTGGTGTAAATATATAACTCTAATATGAAAGACATCGAATGAATAACATGTAATGTTAAAGTGACTTTCAGCGTGCAACCAAATTGATCTACATTGTTTGAAATATTTAATCATAATATAATATCCCAATATTATTATCTTTAATACTAATAAAGATGAGTGTCTGTTGGCGGTGTACAGAACAGACCGTAGAACATAGAGCTACCAAATTTGGCACAGATATACTTTGGATGCTGAAGATGTGCACCTCGGAGCCCTCTTTTAAATTTTAATTCAAATTTAAATTATTTAAAAATTAAACCAAATTTCGTCGCTTTTTGCCAGTAACTTTTGAATGAATTGATTGACAAAGAAATTTTTCATGTCATTTTAAAGAGCAAAAAATTATCTTTACAATGATACCAGTTTTATTATTGTAGAAAATTTTGTCTATTTTTTATAAATTTTTAAAACCATCGGAACTTTAAGGTCGCTGGTTGCGAGAGTAGAAATTTACGTAGGGGAGGCAGGGCGTAGCAGCTGTAATGGCCGCGAGTATCTTCAAAACAAAATTATTATTGTTGTAATTGCTTCGGCAGTTCATATTCTAAAAATGGAACGATACAAAGAAGATTAGCATGGCCCCTTTCCAAGGATGCCACGCAAAATGGATAAGCGTTCCACATTTTTAACACTGATCTGAGAAATGCGCTTAAGCTATCCTTACAGAGTTTATTCTAAATCTAAAATTAGCCAAAAAAATTCTTTGAAAATCTCCCTAATAGTAAAAATCACTTCATGTAAATTGTAAGCACTCCAGATAAATTTTATATAAATAATTTCCCTCTTTTCAGCATTCCTTGCCCCGCCCCTCATTTTTTTTCCCCATACTCCATCACAACGCCTTCAAACTTTCCCTCCCATGGGCTCGGTGGCGTAGCGGTAGCATATTTTTCTTCCATCATTGCATCTCGAGTTCGAGCCGCGCGTGAATTTAGCCTTCATCACTGTCAACAAATACTTCATCTTTTTTTGCATACCTAAAAGGAAATATTAAATTTTAATTCTTCCAATACTCTCATTTAGCTTTTTCTTATTTTATTTAATACTATTTTCTCAGTAATTTTTAAACTTTTTTTTTTTTTAAGTTTTAAAATTCTCTCATCTAAATTTTTTACAAATTTTTTTCCACAATGTTATTATCGGCGATTAATTAAGCCTAATAGATAGCTTTAGAATAGTTTGTTGTTTTGTTATGCACAGAATAATTATTCAAGATTTTTTTTTTCCATTCACTAATTTTTTTTTATTTGTAAATGGATGTTTTTGTGACTAGATTTAAATGGTTATCATGAATTTAGTTTTGTGCTTCACAAAATGTAGTCAATTTTTTAGTCGGTCTTTTTTTCACAGAAAAAACTTTATTTAGTTATTTTGAGTTTTAATATGTAAATTATTTTTAGCTGAGAAATTTATTTATTGTACTTCATATTTTTCATTACTTATTATCTTTTCCATTTTTTAAAGAATCTTTTCACTTATCATTTTTTAATACTTAAATATAAGGGATTAACTCAAAGTTCATTATATGCAAAAACATCCTGTACATTTTCGTTTTGTGTATAAAGAATTAAAATTCAGTTATACTAACTAACCTGCTCACTGTTTGTGTTTTTAAATTCATTTCTTTGTCCTTATTGCAATTATTCTTTCAGCTCACAAAAATTGAAATGTTGAAAATGTCAGTCTTAATTGCCTTATTACTATTAATAAAAGACTGACGAACCAGCTGGTCACCGTAGGCGGCTAGTATATTAATAAAAGTTATGGCAGAGAGCTATTTCTAAAAGCCCCAATTTATATATATTCCACTTATTGATGCATTTTGTTTCTTCATTTTCATTATTTTTTTCCATTTCCATTACCAGCTGAGCTTTCCAATGAGAAAAAATAGCCACATAGGATTTAGAAAGGGGAAAAAAACAGAAAAACAATTTTTCAGTGGGTGCTGCAGCCCAATGGACGATTCCCCACTGGATTTTCTTCACTTGGAACTCTTAATGCTGAAACCTTCCCCACACACACACAGTAGAATGTTAGATGGGGTTATATTGCATCATGTTTGTATTCTTAAAAAAACTTCCAAACCATTTGGAAGTTTTATTAATTGATTTTTTTTATGGCACAAAGGCCAAGTTGCACCAAATGCTTGCTTATTTATAATGCAAATTTCGACTCATTAAAAATGTAGCAATATAATGTGACTAGTTAGGAAATTAGTGAAAATTGGAAAAGAAGTTAAATATTATTCATAAAACCAAAGGTCGTGAACACATAATATGGTCAAGTTCTCCTAGTGTATCCTCCAAACCAGGCTTTTTGGCAGAAAGTGGTATTCACATAAAATATGGCACACAGAGAGAATTGTATGAGATCTTTGACAAATGGGAGCTGGAGCTGAATGTAATGGATGAATGGCCAAGCCAAAGTCTTGTTAGCTTTATGAATTAACAAGACTTTGACTTTATATGTACTAGGGATGTAACGAATATTCGGTATTCGGCCCTTTTGACGAATACTTAAAAGATATTCGGCCGAATATATTCAGGATAATAATTTTTTGAAATGCGTTTTTAAATATACATTTAACAAAGAATTTTGCACAATTGAATATTGGTGCATTTATTATTAAAAAATCTTAACATTTATCCAATTTTAAGTTGTGCAATACATAAGTGTATTAAATAATGTTGCACGTCATTTACAAAAGTCTTTTCCTTATGGTTTCATATATATTGCCAGCTTCAGAAAATAAACGGTCACTATATAATATTGTTTGCAGTGCTAACAGATATTTTGCTAAATTTGCGCACCTTGGAAATTTTTTTGCGCTTTTTTTCCACCAATTAAGTGGAAACTCCATCCTACCTATTAGAAGTTCTTTATGAAAATTGGTATTTACTTTAGTAATTTTAATTTGACCATTCAATTTCCTTTTGTGTTTGTCATTGTCGTGTGCTGCAATGATGAGTCTTTTATTTCTTTGGGGCAATCTCAAAATGATGAGGGTTTCTCAAATCGTCAAAAAATTCGAACTCTAGATTTTGACTAATCTCCACATTTTAGACCTCCCTGAGTCCGAAAAACACAATTTTGGAATCATGTCTGTATGTCTGTGAACGTGATAACTCGAAAACTATTACAGCTACAGGGATGAAATTTGGTATGTGGTCTTTAAACATAATTTGTAGGTTTCTATCAAATTTTTGACAAAATCCGTCAGCAGGAAGTCTGTCTCTCTGTACGTCCGCGGTCATGCGAATGCTATAATTCAAAAACTTGAATAGCTAGAAGGATAAAATTCCGTACACAGTTTTATCGTCATGAATGTAGGTCTGTATAAGCGCATCTCCAACGAGTCCGCTATCTCCACGCACATGCGTATTGAACGCAATCTTCTGTGCACGATATTTATTGACTCCTGCTTGGCGCGCTTTTTTTCATCCGATTCTCCATGGGCATGCGTACTTGGTAGCAATCTGTGCACGCGGAAGGATTGTCCTTGAGCCAAGAATGAGTAGAAATCGGTATTCATTTAATCGGAACGCATCTCTTTGAATTTGATTTTTTACCTAAATATTTTCTGATAATCATTGGATCCTGGGTTGCAATAGGTTCGAATTTTTTTTATCCACGCGGGGGGAGGGGGAAACAGCACCTTTATCGAGAAGTATACGAAAAAGTTTAGGGGAGACCGCTCCCTCTGGTTTATTATTAGAATTAAGGTATTTAAAATATACATAAAGGTATTATCATTTCTTTAAATACATAAATAATAAGTCAGTTTTATTTAATCTTAATTTTTTTTCGTTTAAAATTTGAAAAATATTTCATTTACACTCAGAAGTGAAATGTTTTTAAAAGTTCGATATTCTGCTATTCGACCAAATCACTATTCGTTACATCCCAAATTTGTACTAAACTCATAATAAGTTTTTGTTGTTGAATGATGAAAAAATAGTCAATAACGAAAAAAAAATAATTGACTAACTTCTTTTCTTAACAGGCCGGCATGCTGATGTATTTTTTATTTCGTGATCATCGAGTTACTTATCAGATTTTTTTTTTTGTTTCTTCCCCAGTCCTCCTGTGCAGTGTCCTTGGGAAGGATGCACTCGGCAGCTGGTCACCAAAATCAGCCTCTACTTTCACTTGAAGACACACAGAGGTGACGAGGACCACAAATGCCCCTACTGCCAGAAAGGTGAGATTTTGAAGCAGATATTGCATGCTTTTTTAACCACTTAACTGGTGGGTGTCGGGTTATGGTCAATAAGGGTTTTTTTTAAATGACACTTTCTCTCTCTCTCTCAAGTTGCACCTATGCAGTCGATCTCCGATAAATATTGCATAGGCTATTAAATTTAGATATTTAGAACGGTTTTTATAAAGCAAATTTAAACCATTAATGCCCAAATTAATTTAAAGCATAGATTTCAATAAATTTCTATTTAATTATTTATTTAAAAGAAAAGCACACTACAGAGGAAAACTCCAGTTGCAGAGTTAACTACACAAAAACATTAAAAGAGACTAGGATTCTCAAAGTTGTATACTGTCATTTTAATACCATAAAAACACATTAAGGATTTTTAAAAATTCAAAACAAGAAAGAATTATGTTTAACCCTTTGAGGGGCGGTGGGACACCGTCTGTCCCACCTACTTCAAGATTTTTTTTCATAAGCTTATATAAGGTATTTTATTATAAAAATTGTTTTATTGGATATTTCAAGACCTCTTACTTTAAAAAAAATTGCAATACCATTGAGAATTTGCTCAAATTTATTGAAAATAATTTTTAATATCATGCCCTTTATTGGCAATGATTTTCTTTAAATTTCTAGAGAAAGAAAATGAATTTTGAAACAAATATTAGATTCAAAGGAAATGTTCAATAAATATATTCCAAACATTATCTGTATTTCAAAAGTAATTTTTTTATCAATTATTATAGATAAAAAAAAGGTGGGACAATTTTGTCCCACCTCGCATCTAAGGTTGTCAGCCTGTAGATGGCAGCACAGAAGTTCGCGACTCGGTCCTATTTCTTTCTTTTTTGAATGATAAAATTGGATTTATATACAGTATAATTATAATCACTCTTTCAAATTTAATACTTATACAGAAAATAAATTTATATATTTCAGAAGACAGTTAAATAATATTAATCAAAAAAAAATCTGTAAATGAAAACAAGCATTTTTTTTTAAAAAAAAACTGGCATATCTAAATTTATTTTGAGTGGAAATTTGAAAGCAAAAAGCGATCTTTTGAGAAATTTTTTTATAAACGGATAAAAATACACTTTTCTAAAAAGAACGAAAAGTAAAGAGAATATTCAAGTCTTTCTGTATCTCTCAACGAAAAAGAAATAGTTCCGTTGAATCTGCCCACCCCACCCCCTACTTGTTTACGTTCTTTACTGCTTTTGAGAAAACGCTGTATTTCCTAAGGCACAGTTATTGTAAATAGCTCTGTTAGCAATGATACTCAAAGAAAAGCTGTTTGAACTTGACACCTTCCAGCCGCGGGTTTCTTGCGTGATAATTTACAATCGGTGGTCAGTCTTTTTACAGCAGTGGTTTTCATTACAAGTCTTGTCCAGTCGCGGTCATTAGTGTCTCACTTCTTTGGCTGAAGTGAGTGATCGCATGAACTGATAACGAATTTCTGTTCCTTCCCATTCAATAAACCGGAGAGGAGAGTAACATTTTACTTATAGAATCTGGGTGGCCTGCTTTCTTCTGAAGCTTTCAAACAGATCGACATCCATAAAAATAGTATTGAAGAGCTCCATTTGTATGCAGAATGTGGTAAAAGGTCTCCACTTCAATGACAGTATACATTTTCTATAGCTGTTAAAAGAAAATGTGCTAAATAACCAATTATATACTCCAAGTGCAACTGATAAAAAGCGAACGTTGGCGCGAATGACGGAAGGGAGTCGGGGAATGCTACAGTCCCTTCAAGGGCGGTGGGACATACGTCTTCCCACCCTCTCGTGAAAAAACTAGAGGCAAAAAAATATTTTTATTTGGAAAATATTTTATTTTCAGATGTTAGAAATTCAAAAATATATCTCTTTTTAAGTAAAAAAATTTTTTAGGATAGTGCGCTTCAAAGGGTTAAAACATCAAGATTAAAATAACTGAAGTAAAATTAAGTTTTAAAAAAAAGAATTATCAAAAAAATCAGTAGATTTTTTTTTTTTAAAGTTTTATATGTATTAACTCAAAAGTAAATTAGAGCTACTAATTAGATTTACTTCAGAATCTGGCTAACTAATGGTATATGCCTGTTGAAAACTGTTTCGGAATACATATTGGCTCGTCAGACAAAGCAAAACAATGGAATGCATTCAATTTAGCCACAGAACTGAAATGTAACTATCCTATAAATATTTCACTGGGCATTTATGTGTTAAAACACTCTTTTTACTTAAAATTGGTGTTTTGTTGGGCACGACCATGTGCTGCAGAGTAAAACAAACTTTACAGTGAAAGATAAAGAAATTATATTTAGATGAGTAAGAATTTATTTGAAATTTTAAGCTTAAATTTATTTTCTTGCTCATTAGAGATCGGTTTTGAATTGAGCAACTTCCTCAAAAACTTACTTTGGGTTATTTCTCAACTTTCCGCTACTTAGCTGCAACCCCCGATACAGCTGTCTACATTCCTTTACACAATAAGCTGAAAAGAATGCATTCTGAGAAATGTTATCACTTTCTTAACTGTCATTCTATAATCCCTAACATATATATACTAGAATTGGAATATACTTCTGCTTTTTTGTTACAAAGGCATATTGTAATATTTTGAGGAAAGTTCCCCCCCTCCCTATTCTTTCAATTTTTGGGATAATTCAGGTCACAGAGGAAACGTGTGTTTGACTTTTTTAAGTTGGTTTCTGTACAGAAAATTATTCCAATTCTGAATTTTTAAAATTTCCAGCGGGGAGTGACCTTTGAGAAAGTTCTCTGCCAGATTCTTCTTCTTTTAATATACTTTTTTTTTTTTCGTATATATTACTGTTTTGTTTTTTGTCCTATGATAGGATTTTTATTCTGTTAGTTAATTTTTTAACCCTAACGTATGTTTCAAATGGCTGAGAGATAGTTAGGCATGTGGTCAACAAATGTCGCACATTGTAACAAGGCAGGTAAAAAATGACAAATGAATGTAATCAGGGTTCGTACTCCTCCTGAGATTCCTGAATTTTGCTTTTTTTCTTCTAAGGGCCCTGAAAATTGTGTTTTTTATCCTGATATTTCTTTTTGTCTCCTGAAAAATTACAATCAAAGAGCAAAAGATAAAATTATGAAAAAAGATAAAAATATGATTTTTCCGTTTTTCCTTATTGATAGAAAGTCGCTGGAATCCGGAATTCTTACTTCTGACCTTACTTAGTGCCAAAAGAGTCGACCACGCATGTTCCGAGTCACCGCAATCGGGAAAGATGGGAGAACTGATATTTAGTATACTTTTCTCCCAATTTTATAAAAATTATCCACACTACCCCCTTCTTCCCTACAATTGATTTTTTTCGCATTATCTCCTGAATTTTCTGTACTGTACTCCTGAAAAAATCCTTAGAAACTCATGAATTTTACTATCGTATAATACAGCATGAACCCTGTGTAATGCATGGGTCATTAAAGCCCAGGGAAGTACAATATGGTTTTAAACACCTTTTTATTATGCCATGATGAATTAGTTTAAGAAGAAAAAATTCAGCAAAGCAGTAATGAAGCATGGAAACGGTTAAGTGGTTAAACTTTAGAGAATTGTACAAATATTCCTAAATATAAATTATGTTGCTTTTAAAACCACTATTTCTCTTTTGCATAGGTTTCATGAAGGAAAAATTGCTTGAGGCACACATTAAAACTCATGAAATAGAAGCTTCTAAAACTCAGGAAACAGAAGCAAAAGGTTGGTAAAACTTATTATATCGCAAAGGTATTCTGTTTTTCAGAAAACTTATTGCAATATAGTTCACCTGCATTCCATACCTTAATCTGAGGTCATTATTTGCATTTCTTTCAGCTGCCTCTACAGCCGCAGCTGCCGAAGAAGCAAATGAAGGCGAGCTCATACAGTTGATCTGTGCTGGATGCGACCAGGGCTTCGATGATGAAGACCAGTTTGCTGGACATGATTGCAAAGTTTCAAAACAATCCTCTGTGTAAGTACTGCCTTACATTTCAGATATTATATGAAAGTGAGAAATGTCTTTCAAACTGTTTTAAGAATTTTTTTTTAATTAAAAAATTGCATCAACCTTTAAATGTTTGATTTACCATGAAATGTATGTATTAACCCGTTAACTGCCAAGGAAACCTTTTACGTAGATTCTTTATAGGAAGTCTACCTATTGCAATGGTTCTCGTAACATGACTTCTGGAAAATTTCTGCAGGTCTTCACCGATCAAGACCCCTAGAACCCATAACCGTCTTTCGTTCAAAAGTTTATATATATGTATAAAGCATTTACCCATATTATCTTGTGAATACGATGACTGGAGGTTTTAACCGGCGAAAGATATGTTGTAAGGAAGTTAAAATTTCAGCCGAGTTCATAGATGTGTTATCCAGCTCAAAGGGAGTGGAAATTGTGGGGGGGTGGGAAAATTTCTACTCTTCTGCGTCGAAAACTGACCGAGTTATTAGGCTTTGAATATTGCTGGCATAGAACACTTTGCACCATTTCAATAGCCGCCTCGAAGACAATCCACCAATCAAGACGCAACACTTGCTCTTTGAGGCCGCTGATTGATTTAAAATTGACATTCAAAGCTCAATAACCCAGTCAGTTTTAATCGCAGAAGAGTGTAGCTTTTTTTTTTTTTTTTTTTTTTTTAATGTTGGTGTGTGAAGAACATTTTACTAAATATGACTGATAGAGCCGAGGGACCGCATAAAAAATTAGAATCCGTAACTTTTTCAGAGATATATTTAGTGACTCAAAAAACCTAATTCTTCCTTCATTTAAAGCATTTTTCCAATCGGAACTATATGTCTGTGTATCTCTAACGGCTTAAGAATTAGCTATTGGGCCACGATAAATGTGGACACCCTGTGTATAGTTATCACATAGTGTAGCACAGGATACACACATTTAGGGGGTAACCCAACCTCGCATGCATGCTGTGAGTTACAATTGCAGATTTGTACTGTCACTCTTATAATAATATCCATTCCTCCTATTTTAAGACATAGACATGTCCCTGGCAAACCCCTGTTCAAGGTCAATTTATTGCATTACAAGCCAATGGGCATGAGTATAAAGACAGCAACAAATTACATTTGAATGTATTTGTATGAAAACATGTTGTATGCCCAGAGCAGTTAAGGGGTTAATAATATGGTTTGATATAGTATTCCTTTTGGATCTGAGTACTAATGTGGAATTTGTTTTTCAGATGTGAGACTGTTCCAAACCAAAAATATCCCGATAACAAAGAGGAGAGCGAAAGATCGGGAAACGAAGATTCCAAGAACTCTGATAATGACATTCTCTCGTCAGTGTTGGAAAATGCTGGAGACGTTGAGCTTCTCCAAGAAGAGGGCGATTCGAAATCTGCCGAATGCAAATCAATGGAGGTTGCATCTGAAAGCAACCAAGATATCAGTGAGAAGAACCTTCAGCTGGAAGCGGAAGTGTCGAATGGAAGTGAAGAAAGGAAAGATTTCATGGCCGGCGTTCTTTCGATATCCAACCAAGAAAGCAATGACGCCTCTTCTGCGCAGTTTGACGATCTCTCTAATGAAATGGTTCTTGCTCTGGAAAAGAACGAGGTGATGGCCTTGGAGGATTCAGAATCTGCTGACCATCAGGCAGATTTGAGTCAAGACTTCTCGTTGGACAGTGAAGGGAAGCCAGAAGAAGGACAAAACTTGACTGGCAACATGCAAGAAGAGACGGCAGATGTTCTCGACTCTGAGAGTAAATTGTCTGATAAGTACATGGAAGTTCCGGCGGATGAGGAATTCCCTGCAGCGTCGGAATCTGTCGAGCAAGAGACTATGTCGGAAGACAGAGATGTGAAAGGGGAGGATGTAGGTTCTGAAGCGGAGCACAGAACGGTGATGATGGTAGTGTCTGACCAACAAGACGAGGGTCAGGAGATGGAGTTGGAACTTCCAGACGATCCGTCGTATGCAGGTGCGACTTTGTTGAAGGTTCCGACCTCAGATGGGAAACAGGTGCTCCTCATTCCCTTCAGCAGTGCCGACGGAACCGTCTCCCTGCAGTTGCCTCCGGGCATGACATTGGAAGGGGCCGATGGTACTCATGGACAAAACATTCAAGTGGCCCTCGAAGGGGCTGGAACCATCGACGAAAACGGAGTGGGGGGTGAAGCCAGGTATCTTCATGTTCCTGTGGAAGGGGAAGTGATGAACGAGTTGCTGCAGAACGAGCAAGACATGCAAGTGCACGAAAAATTGACTGCTGATTCTATGGTGACAGAAGGCGACATCTCTTCATTGTAATATTATGAAGTGTTTTTGTAACTGATCAAAATTAAATAACTTTTTGAAAATCCTGTTAACTGAACATGCAAATTTTACAACTTCAGAATTTTTTTATTTTTGTTCTGTCATTGGAATTGCCCTTTCACCCCTTTAATTAAAAATAGTTAATTATCATAAATGTGGCAATATATTATTCTTCTTAATTGCATTTTATTTAAAATTTATCATAACAGCGGGATAAAATAAGTTGTTGCTGAATGGTTCTGATCATGATAAAATAAATTTAAAAACCGAATTTTTATTTAACATAAGCCAGAATATGTAAGTTTCAACCCTTAAAACTCTCCCTTAGACATGCTGAGTGTAAAAAAAATCACAGTCAAATTATGTCTTAGCTTTGTATGAAATAAATTTGTATAAGGTGTGCTCATATGAAAAGGTGACTATCTAAAGAATATTTAAATTACAGTTCTAATATAACATTAGACCTACACATAATTGGCATTGATGCATCATAACACATGGGAAGGGGAAAGATTGCTTCATATAAAAACACCTGCGTTGCTGACGGAATCAATGTCCTGCATTTCCTTGTCGCAGGTGAACCAATTACCTTTCGGTGATTTTTATGAGAGAACAAAGTTATAGGGAAATGTCGGGGCTGCTGGCAGATGAGCACAGCCCTGTCACAAATGAACTGTTGACCCTTCAGTTATGGGCATTTGAATGGAGATGGGGCGGTATGGAGGACATTTGAGGACTTCTCTTTGAAATTTTGTTGAAGGTCTTCTTGGACATATACAACCCAACATTGTCATAGAACAGTGAGAGCTTGCCTCTGCACTTGTTTTCTATATTCTGTTTTAGGCCTCAGTAGTATGATGCAGTACTGTTGAGCATTAACTGTATCACCCCATTACAGCTATTCGATGGATGGAGGTCTCTCTTTGTCGTGAAAGGAACTAGGCATTAATTTTGTTGCCGTAATGACAGAGTGAACTTTTTTTTGGTCCTGGAGAGCCCCAAATCCATGCTGTATTTGCAAATGCATTAACTAACTCCACTGCAATTAGATACAATTCCTCTGTAGCAGATGTCGCGTTTTCATTTTGGTACACCTTACGGTTATTTTTGTTTGGAGGCGAGAACAATGACTCATCTGTAATATCCCGTTAAGAATATTTTGACTTAAGAGACAACCTTTTTCACTTGTTTCTGTAAAATCGATTTTGTGAAAAAGTTCGACTCATCTTGCATTTGGCAAAGAAAATTGTACATATGAATCGTGTTGCAAATATTTTAGTTTCTAGAGTTATTTTGCAAGTGACATCCACAAGATGGACGACTCAAGCAAAAGCTGGAACGCGGTACATTGCACTATTTTGCAATGACCAGAGCTGTAGTTGTTTAAGTTTTTAAAGATAGTTTTTTATGAATTTAAACTTTGGTAATTTTAGTTGAAATTTTTATCTCCATTTCTGTGAACTCATTTTATTACATTTTTGGAAAATCGGTTCTGTTTGAGGTGTGCTCCCTCTTCAAATTTTCAGTGAACTAAAATATTTGTATTCTTGTTTATAGTGTAAATATTCATATTATTCATGTAAATGTTGAAAAATAAAAATTCAAACTTTCCTTATTCCGTTTGTCTCAACATAAAATTTTTATTTTTTATCTGCATTGTTGCTTTTAGAATTCATTTTAAATTTTGTGTAGATAATAATTACCCATATATTTTGGGTGTGTTTCAAAATTCCATCTCCGTTGTGTGCAAAAGGTATGTATGTATTATAACAGGGGTTATTGTATCCTGTTCTGGTTTTTTTTTTTTTTTTTTTTTTTTTTCCTTTCAAATATGGAATTTCTGGACTTTTCAGATATTCACTATCTATCCCAAGTTTTGCTTTAGAACAAGAATGTCTTTAAAATATTGTAAAAATTTAAAACTTTTAAGATTATGTCAAGTTTAGTGAAGTAGCTAAACTTGCCTGAGAAACTTGGTGAAAATCCAGTCGTTTTGTTAAAATATGTAAATGTGTATCACTTTCACAATCTGAATTATTTGAAATTATGCCGTGCAAGTCTTCAGGATTTTTCAAACGAAGTCACAATTCCCCTGATATAATTTCATACATGTCATAAAATATTCAACTTGGTAAATCAAACAATTAAGAAAACACTAGTTCTTCTTTTTACTAAGAGAAATTTGAAGTGTAAGTTTTTATGCTTAAGTTCTGTGCAAATATTAATAACTTAATTTCATAACGGTTTAAGGGAGGTTTTCTCAAAATGGGAAGATTTGCATCCAAACTATTCGAGTAAATCCTTCCATTTTGGGAATGGGGCAAAAGAAAAAATGTTGCATGAAGTTATTTTTACTCATATTTTTTTTCCTATATGATTCAAGCAATTGACTAAATTTAGTATAGTTATTAACGTGCTATCGATTTAGTTTAACTGAACAACAAAAATCGAAAATTTAATGATGGAATACGGCGTGCATAGGGTTAATAAACAAGTTTTTTTTTTCCCCCACTGATTTTGTATATGTAGATTTCAAGAAGAAACGCAATTTCTTTTTTTTTCCCGTGAAGAAAATGCTTAATAACCGAATAAAAATAAAATGATTCAGTTTTTACTGTACAGACGGAAATTTAAAATCACTCGCGCAAATATCGGTACGAGGCTTAACTGTAACTGTGATCCAGTCACTGACGGTTAATTTAACAGTTAATTCGCCGATCGGTTTAATTTAAAATGTCGTCGCACTTAAAAATTGTTATTTTATTGCCTCTGTGTTTTTAACAGCTAAGTAGTCAACCATGCCAGGTAACTAATAATAAAAATGAAGCTGTATTCCGGTACAATTGGAATATTGGTAACCTGCAAATAATTACATATCCCATTCTTCCCCGAAATAGTACTCCTAGACAGCCTATCTAAATCTTCAAAGATAATACATTACTTGCAGTCGTAAAATTTTGAATTGTGTATCGTTTTCTTTGCTAAACGTAAAATGAGATCGTAAATCTTCAAAGATAATACATTACTTGCAGTTGTAAAACTTTTAATTGTGTATCGTTTTCTTTGCTAAATGTAAAATGAGATCATAAACTCTCCACGGTTTGCTGAACACAAACATCCTAGAATCATTTTTATTAACTGTTATGCAATGGAAATGTGTAAAATGACTGTATATAACGCTCATCTTACCTATATAATGAGATTTCTGTTAAACAAGTTCTACCAATTGTGAAATAAATAGATTTTATTGTTGGAAAATTGAATATTTTTTTCTTTAGTTATGTTTCAATTGTAATTATTTTTTAACTGTGAACCTGCATGTGTAAAAGCATATTCTATGGTAAAATAAAAACTATATTGAGCAGTTGTTCCTTTTTATTTTAATGTTTCATAAGGTGGCGACGGTATCGTACCCTTTGTGAACTGATGTCGTGCTAGAGCTTTGCAGGAACTCTTCGCTTCACTCGGGATGCACCGCCATGTTGCATAGTTTAAAAAGATGCTTTATCCTAGCCGCAAGAATCGCCTATTGCACGTATACCGTCTCGCATCGCTTAGTTGATTTTAGTTTGCTAATAATCCTACTCCTTTTTTTATGAGCATTATTCCTGTTTATATATAATTTACTTTTTATCTGACGAATCGAAATGTCAGTATCTAAATCAAGTTTTCTAACATTCATAGCCCGAATTTCAGGAATATCTGCATTATTCCGGTGACGTAGCATAGTTCTAAAACTTATTGAAGAAGTTGATATTTTAATTCTCATCATAAACATATACGCATACATATATAATCTATATTAGGGCTTGCAAGTTGCGTAATTCTCTGTTAAAATTAGCTTCGGAAAGTCATGTGATCGGTGCGAGAGAGAAGAGTATTGCTCAAGCTGCTACACATCATGAACCGGCTGCCGGATAGCAAGATGAAGCGCGGTTCACTTGTTTCCTTTAAACTCGCACCCCGGACTAGGAAAAAAAGACAGACAGGGGAGGCGGGATTCAGCATAAGGCCTGTTCTGCCTCATTCCCTTTCTATCCATTCATCCAATAGCGATTGAGAAAACGGGATCGAGCATCATCAGCAGGAAGAAATTCGGACATATCTGAGAAAATAGATTTTTTCCTGAAGCACTGCTTCAGTTGAATGCATTATTCAGTTTTCTTCGTAGGTCAGTTTTGAAAATGCTTCCTATACTGATTTATGGTAATTTCTGAAATTTATCATGCCTTGTCCCGCCTTTTGTTAATCTTTTGCTTTTTCATCATACTTTGCTTTCCAAGTGAAATCATTCACATATCATATCTCTGTTAGCCGAGAGGCATCAATTGTAGACGCCCTTTACTACGTGCGACGAAAAGTCAGACACAATGATCTCAAAATTAATCCTGTCATGAACAGGACCGAATTAAGGCCAATGGGCGAGTTTTCTGATTTGTTAATTTTGCTTTCATAGAACTCCTATAGTGAGGCTTCACTTCCATTTTCCAGTAATCCTCCAATTTAATCGATAGCCAAATCCATTTGGATTCCATATTAAGCGCCAAGTTCGAATCAGTTCCTTCTTGAATACATAAAGCGTCAAAACGAGTGATAAAGATAATTATAGCAACCTTTCCACAAAATTAGGCTCTTATTTTAAGTAAATATTGAAAGCTGCAACAATAGGAAAATGAAATTTAATACTTTCAAAGTATCTTTAAGCCATATAACATTAGAAAACGCCACTTTAATCGTTAATTAATATCTTCAAACAGAGTGTTGAAATTTTGAAGGTTCCCATTGACTTAACATTATGACCGGAAGTTGATGGGTAAAGTGGAAGTCCTACTTTACCGCAAATAAACAAAACAGAAAACTCGTCCATTGCAATTATGACCCAGCAGTTCCAGGTCTAAATTGGGCCATGTCTTTGAGAACCGCCAAAACATACCGTGGCATTAGCGCAGTCGATGCGAATTTGCACCTCTAACTTCTCAAAATTACATATGTTAAAGCAAATTTTTAGAAGCTTCGAAGAGCTTCTCTGAAAACTACATCACTATTTGTTAAATCCAATGTTCATTAATTATACCAAATCTTAAAAAAAGTTATATAAACGGCACGCAGATTTTGTACAACATAGTATGATATCGTACAATATTCGCAAATCTTTATAATATTATATAATATCGTACAGCATGCTGTGCTACTGAGTAACAGGCGCCGCAAGCTGTAAGCTCCCCAAGTGAAGTCCTTGCTGTGTTTAGCCTATCATTTGTTTTTGACTTTCTAAGAACCTTAACAGAACTCTAGAGAAAATTCTATTTGAAACATGAATATTTTCTACGGAATAGTGAAAATACATAAATCTCAAAGAGGAATACTTCTGGCTAGGGATGTATAACCCACGATATTTTTAATAACAAATATTTTTGCTATTGTTATTTTTAAATATATGTTCTAAATAAGTGTGATTTCAATCACACTTTTAATTTTCAATCTCTTATTAAATGTATGTAAAGTGTTTTAACAAAAAATTTAATTAAAAAATTGTCGTTTGTTTTTATTACACTTTCTGCAAAATTTTGAGTTTTTAGTTCTATATACTGTCAATAGATGGCCCCTGTAATGAAAACTACTTAAAAAAAATTCCGATCAATTAAGTTAACCACAAATATTCCCCTCAAGCGCGGAAGCCAACATCAACACAGTTTACTATTCAGAATCCCCTTTGCAAATCCGATCATTTTCCGTTCCGTTCGCAATTAACTAAACTTCTTTGTGAATATTCGCTTCGAAAGATTATTGCTACTTTCTATCGTTATACAAGAGCTGTAATCATTCGAAAGCGCATATCACAACAAGAATGGTGGCTCACAGCTTCACAGGAAACGGAAGATCCGTGACGTGACCATCAACCGTGACCGCAAATAACGATGTTCTTTCTAAGCACCAAAATGGGCTTCCATGGCGCCGTCTGTTGACAGAAGATAGAACTAAAAACCAAAACTTAGGAAAAGTACATTAAAAAGGAATGATTTTTTTTTTTTTGAATTTTGAAACAATTAATGCGCATTTATTTACCAATGATTGAAACACATCCTTTTGACAGTAGTATTCATCACTGGTATTTGTGATTTTTTGATATTGCGTAGTAAATAACAGTTCATAAAATATTCGCCCTCCCTATCACAAATCCGATCATTTTCCGTTCCGATCGCAGTTAACTAAGTTTTTCTCCGTGGATATTTGTTTTCGAACGATTATAGCGACTTTCTATTGTTATACAAGAGCTCTAATCGTTCAAAAACGCGTATCACAACAAGAATGGTGACTCACAGGAAATACCAATGTAACTGCGATGGGGGGAGCGTGACCGCAAAATATGGTCTTCTTCCTAATCACCAAAAATGAGCTTCCACGGCGCCATCTGTTGACAAAAGATAGAACTAAAACTTTGCAAAAGTATATTACGAAGAAATGATTTTTGAAAATTTTAAAACACCTTACACACATTTAATTATCAATGATTGAATCACACCTTTTTGATAGTAGTATTCATCATTGGTCCCTACTTCTGGCAGAGAAGTGTGATAAATCACCGAACCCGAACGATGATTTTCCGATGTGGTCGAACAGTGATTTCATGGTGAACTTGTTTAAACTCGACGTAGGAATCGGATTTTATTTAAAGGGGCAAGCTTATTCTCCGTGAATATAATTTCAACTAAATCTCTTATGCATAATTTGATATTCATGATTCCTTTAACGAAGTCATTTTAAATTGTGAAAGACATTTAACCCATGGTCTTTTTGTGACCTTACACCTATTTTGTTCATTATCTACATGAACGTCCCTGATGGAGTCGAATAGCTGTTAGTGTCATCTAGCCATGTCGAAGCAACTTCACTTTTTTATTCCTCATGCAAAATATGCGTCTGATTTAAACATGAAAATGGCGTGGCATCATTTTAATATTTGATGTCCAGCAGGATTTATTCTCCTTCCGGAGAGTCAACCTGCACTCTAAAACCTTAAGGTTGAGTCGGCTCTCCTTGGTATTGAATGAATGAACGTCAAATAGATTGCTCCTCCCGGAGAGTCAACCTGCACTCTAATACCTTAAGCTTGAGTCGGTCCTCCTTGGTATTGAATGAATGAACGTCAAATAGATTTCTCCTCCCAGAGAGTCAACCTGCGCTCTAAAACCTTAAGCTTGAGTCGGCCCTCCTTGGTATTGAATGAATGAACGTCAAATAGATTTCTCCTCCCGGAGAGTCAACCTGCACTTTAAAGTAGAAATAGACTCAAAAATAAGAGGTGTCGCTTCTTTTTCCGATCCATCAGTTATTGATTTTGAAAAAGAGGAAAAAATTCCCCCCTGGGAAGTCATGAGAATTAGCTGGAACTTTTATTTAGACGTTAATATCCGCTTTTCGATTTTTACAGATGGTTCAAAAATGAACGGAAGAGTTGGTTGTGCATTTGTTTTGTATGTTGACAACATCGAGATGGACTCATATATGTTCAATCTCTCTGATAATTGTTCTGTTTTTATGGCGGAAGTTTATGCGATTTATAAAGCTGTGGACGAAATTAGAACAAGGAATTTGGATTGTGTGGATATTATTTCCGACTCAAGGTCTGCCCTAATGGCGTTGAACTCACTCAGAGAAAGGAGGAATTTTATTAATGAAATTAAAAGGAAAGTGATTGCCCATCAAGGCACTATAAATTTTAAATGGGTTCGTTCACACAGAGGTACGGTTGGAAACGAGCGAGCGGATGTCTTGGCGAAGTCTGCATGTGAAAAGGAAATAGTAGACGCTTTCTTTGGTACGACTAAAGCAGAAATTAAATACGAATCTAAAAGGCAAGCACTTAGCCTCTGGCAAGAAAGATGGACCTTGTCCCGAAAGGGGACAATTACCAAAAAATTCTTTAGTAAAGTGAGTTTGAAAAGAGTTAATGGAGACTTCTATATTAATCAGGTCTATACGGGCCACGGAATTTTTAGGACATATCAAAATAGGTTTTTCGATAAAAGTATAGAGTGTCAATGTGGAGAAGCTGTTGGAGATGCAGAACACGTTCTTTTGCGTTGTAAACTTTGGGAGCCTGACAGAGAATCCTTGAGACTTAAATCTAATTTACCACTTCTCGAACTATTACGAGTTGAGAAATTCCGTCAATTTTGTCGATTTGTTATCCAATCATTATTAAATCTTGAAATTAATTAAGGATCTTTGTAAATTGTTTGTGTGAATGGATTTTTTTGTTTGTAACAGTGGAGGTTCCACTGATTATGTATATTTATTTATTTTATTTTGTACTGTATTTTGCTGTTGAATAAAAGGCCGGCGAGGCTGACTTTCTACGGTGGAGTGTGGGTCGATTTGGATCTTGGTTGGTGTTTGTTGTGGTGCTTGTGACACCTGGACCAACACGTGTCCGCCAGGGTTTGGTCTTGGCTGTGGCGCCTAGTCCGCTCTGATGGAATGGAGAATGGACATGGAGGTGGCACCAGGTGCGCCTGCGCCTCCGTCGGGGGCGGGGTGCTGTCGTGACGGCAGTTTTTCTCCGGATGGCCTATGCCGGGACGGGTTTCTTTCAAGTTACCAATAATCATGCAGCTTATTAGATATATTTCGCCCTCCCTTCCCCTCTGCGAATTCCCACACCGGACTTTTTTTCATCGATTTTAATTTAAATTCAATCTAAGCACTTTTTAAATAATAAATGTTATGACAAATTGAACTAACAAGGCATGTAATTACGGCAGTGGCGAATCTAAGATTTTGGTCTGAAGGGAGGGGAGGGGGCGGAAGTCATAAAAATAACAAAATAATTTTAAAAAATTACAGACATTCTAAATGCGATCTAAATACTCAAATGCAAAGTATGCTAGGTTTGTCGATTTGTAAGTTACTCAGGTAACCGCGAAAAAAATTTGATCACACCGATCTACAAGAAAATTTGGAACCGAGAAAAAAGTGAGATTCCTTAGAGAACAATGCTCTGAAGTTTAAGCAATATTTGATACTTGATTTTAATTTGAAGAAGTTCGAGTTCACGACTCTTGTAAATTAAACAAAAGCACAAAATTTAATTACCCTGTAAATACGAGGATGGATACAAAGAAAGTTTACAAGGGTAATAAAAAATTGTTCATTAACATTGGACAGAAATTACAAAAGGGAATTAAGAGGCATACTTGCGATCACTTTTCCACATAATCACCAAATCAATTTAGGCATTTATCTGAACGCAGGACCAGCTTGTTTTACCCGGCTTGACAGAAATCTCGTCCTGTCCATTGAGCCAGTTCTCGACAACTGTTTTCACATCACTCTCTGAAGAGAACCTTGTTCCAGATAAGTATTTAGGACACAGACTTTCCACTTGAACTTTCGCAGCAATTCTTGAGTTTTGCGAGCAGTATGGGTATTGCCATGCAGGAGGATGGCACCATCACTCAACATGCCAGTGCATTTGCGTCGGATAACTTCACGATGGACCAATGATTATTTCTTTTTTCCGAAATGGAAGGAACATTTATCTGGTTCTCTTCAGAGAGTGACGTGAACACTGTTGCCGAGAACTGGCTCAACGGACAGGACGTGATTTCTGCCAAGCAGGGTTAAACAAATTGGTCCTGCGTTCAGATGAATGCCCTAAATAGATTTGGTGATTATGTGGAAAAGTGATCGCAAGTATGCCTCTTAATTCCCTTTTGTGATTTCTGTCCAATGTTAACAAATAATTTTTTATTACCCTTGTAAACCTTTTTTGGATCCATCCTCGTATTGCAAAAAAAAAAAAATAAAAAAAAAAAAAAAAAAAAAACAGCATCTTAAGGCTTCGGGGACCCCCAAATTTGGAGAGCCCCTACAATGGTGTAGCGACCGGGGACAAGGAGAGTATAGATGCCTTGGACACAGGGCCGGATTAAGCTCTGTAGGGGCCCTTAGGCAATGCATAGTTCGGGGCCCTTACAAAACCAGATATTTTTTATTGTTTTAATTTAATATCTATATCAGCAATTTTTAAGTAACACATATAAAGATTAACTGAAGTGACAAGACATTTAATTGCTGATGATCTTCAAGACGGGTGGTTTCAGCATCTCGAATATAAAAAAAATTTAAGATAATTTTAAACAAAATGGTAAAAAAACGCTTTTAACGTATTCTAAATACTTAATACAAAGTTTGCTAGGGCCACCTGAAAAAAAGTACAACAATGATCTGCATCAGACTGAAAACATTAAAAAAAAAATCCTAAAAATAATGTTTTGAAATTTAAATGATGGTTTATTTTAATTTGAATATGTTCAAGTGTAGGACCCTTGTTAATAAAATGAAAGAGCAAAATTAGATAATGCTGAAAAGATACCACAAAAAAGAATCTTAAGGCCACGGGGCCCTCTAAAGTTGCGGGGCCCATAGGCACTTGCCTACTTTACCTGCCTGGACGACAGTTTTAAAGGGCGAAATGGAGTCAAAACTTGGCTGCATTTATGCCATTTTTAAAGAAAGACATGACGAAGGGGCGCAATTTCCGCTTGTTAAACCACTGTTGACGACCGGGAGAAAAAAATATATATATATAGTATTCTCCGGACGCCACTTACTCTCGCTACGCCACTGGTCACGTGACAATACGTTAATGCTTTTACTCATAGAAAACAATTAATACTGAAAACAGCTTCAGAAAAAGGAAAGCTAGCAGAACAAAAAGCATGACCACAAAGCATCTGGTGTGCACAAAAGCAGCAGCTTCCAAGAAAACAATGACATTAATACAATAATTAACTAATAAAATGATAAAGCTATCATAGGACAAAGTGAAAACAATGATAGAAACTAAAAATAAACGAATCCGGCAGATGGACTGTGTGAAGGGTCACCCCCTGCTTGGATTCTAAAATTCAAAAATTGGGATAAATTTTCTGAAGAGGAAACCGACTGTCAGGTTGTAGTTTTTTCCTTTTTTCTCAATTTGATTTTTTTTCTGCTAAATACCCATGAACACTTATCAATTACGTGCATAACTTAAATTCCAGACACTTAGGCATTATAAATAACAAAAATTTTATTACTTTAATTATGTTATTTACATGATTATTAATAAGTTACATATTGTTACAATTTTACGGCCAAACGATATTTTTAGATATATTTCTTTCATGGCTAAACGATTTTTTTTTGTCTAATTAATTTGTTTTCTTAAAATATTTTAATAATTCTACAAATATATTTCTTTTAATTCATTACAAATATTACTAGTGTTCATGGGTATTTAGCAAATTTCTAGCTACTATACAATTCAATATAACTATTCAAAGAGATTAGTTTAAGAAATATCAATTTGTGTACAGCCCCTCATCTTTTAGCTTCTCTTCGATAGGAGCTAAAATTCTGCTCGTTGTAATGCCGATATCTTTCTGAATACTAATGATATTGAACTGAATTGTTTTTATATAAGTTGCTCTGTATATCTGGCTTTAAAGTCGTGAAAGAATATTTACGCTATGTTTCGCGTATGCGCAGTAAAACATTATTAACTAAAAATGCTCATATTTCCTGAAATATTAAAATTTTTTTTTTCAAATTTTTACAAAATGCTTCTCTAACATATTTTCATTTTTTGTGTAAGTTTTGTATAACATAACAGAAAACTCTGCATGTTATAAGCAAAAAACAGGCGGGAAAAGTTGAGATTTTCTAAGAAAACCTTTATGTCTTCCCAAATACTTAAGCTGAGTTCACGAAAATTCCTGTAAATATTATACACATTAAACATAACCATTTCTGAAAGTTTCATCTTGTTATCAGTTTTCTGTGAAGCGGGGTGGTCCAAAATTTTTTTGTCTTCATCAATTTGTTGACGGTCCCCTAATTGCCCTCAGGACCGAATCTTCAATGTAAAATGTGAGTTACAAACTATTCTTCACATGTTCGAAGTTTGAGGGCAGTCAGTTAATTATTTCCGGAGAAATTCTAAAAAATGTAAAAATCTGAAAGTGTCCGGATACTTTTGCCCATATAGTGTACATACGTCCTACAAAAAGCACACGGTTGAAAGTTGATGACAGTTACCACGAGTACGTTTTTCCATTTAAGCAACTTTGTGTATTACGCAACATTCATAATTTTTAAAATTCCAATATATATCAAAATACTTGATAGCATACAACATAGAATACACATTAAAAAAACTCATCACATCACAATTATAATAGAACAAGCAAAAGAACTTAAAGCATAAGAAATTCAGTTTATGATTCAATTTTCCAATTATCAATTACCATTAACATTTACCACGACATTTTCCATATAAAATTTAAGATATCCGACTGGTTTAAAATCGTCGTTTTTGATGAAATTATCAAAAAAAAAAAAAAAAAAAAAATTATGACTAAATTTTGCAACCTGTTTAACCAGCTTTCTAAAACTGTCTCACTTTTTACTCTACGCGAATTACAAATGGAGTTACAGCTGTTTTATTACCTAACTGTAAGCATTATTTTATGTTGCGTGAAAATTTTAAATGTGTTTTCTGAGAAATGATATTTTTGAGGAAAACTGTCGACCGTAACAATGATTTCTCAAAAAGTTATTCAAGTATTGATATGAAATTTTCTGAGATTGTTTTCTGTAATATGCTTAATGTTTTCCTCTAAAAACTAAGGCCAATTTTAAAATCAAGCATTATTTTTAAGCGCTTAAATATAAACGAAAGGCTTTTTTTATGAAGAATTATCAGTTTAGTAACTATGTTCAGCTATATCTCAAAACTATTTTGAAGTACAAGAAACATTTTAGAGCATAACACAGATAGCTGTCAAAAAAATGTACTCCTACAAGGATTTATGTATATTTAGAATATGATTTTGTCTATGGCTGTTAGTGTAAGGCAAATATTTTAGTCATTTTTCTTCAATTTCTCAGTTTTTTTAAATATTATTTTGAAAGTCTAATTTTACAATATTTTCATAGTTTTAAAACATATGCAGTTGAAAAATAACATTAAAAATATATATAAGTTATTTTTCAAAAAAATGTCTCCGAACACAGTCGGGTACCTTGAAATAATTCCCCCGCACATCATTTCCAAAAGAACATGACAATAAAACATCAATCTCAAAAGGGTATTTTCCCATAAACAAAATCTCTCAAATTTTATCACGATTCAATTTTCAAAATATTATTTAACATTTACGCAATGTAAAAAACAGGATGATTATAAATATGCGGTATTAAAAAATTGCGGGGCTTGCCAAACTTCGATGTCTGCTGCTAAAAAGGGGTATTTAAACTTGGTTGAGTGCTGATGGCGCAGCGCATTCTTCCCGAAGGAAGCGGGAAACACCTCTATGCAAATGCCGCCCATTGTGTTCGGGACATAAATCTTTCCGCAACAAACACATTCATTCCGACCGCTTTCCGCGACCGCCGAAAAAAGGATGCCAATAAACAACGAGAGACGGAATTCGGAAATTTCTGAAATTTGGCTTATAATGGTGGCAGAATCTACTAGGCCAATAAAAATCAGCAGAAAAATCATCTTTTCTATTAGAACATGAAGACCTTATTAAATTCCAACATGACCAAAACAATGTTACGAATTCTGACTCTTCCTCGGACTCAGAAACAGTCTCTCCCCCCCCCCCCCCAACAAGACAAAAAAGGACCCAATCGTCCTTGAATTCACGAGTTTAAATTTACTTCACAAATGCAGTGGCGTATCTACATAAAATGGCGCCCAGGGCAAAAGCCGAAATATTAATTATCGGATATTATAAATATTACCTTTCAAATTTCTTTCTAACATTTACATCTATATCTGTGCTACCAGAAGATTTTAATTGTAGAAACTGATGAAAAATTAATTTTAGGAGTTCGTGCAATTTCAAATAATTTAAATTTACTTTTATTAATTAATGTACTTATAATTTCCTAATACTAGCAGAAACGGATAACTGTACGGTAAGCGTGTGAAGCGAGCTCTTTTCACATAGTGATCTCGAAAGAATCACGTGATTCCTTGGTGTCGGTGAGCGGAGCGAGCAGGGGCTGCTATATATATATAAAGATTTTATAACAACTGTGCTAGGACATCCAGTGTCTTCATGTAGCGAGCGAAGCGAGCAGGGTTTGCGAGCTTTAGCGAGCAGGGGGCAGAGCCCCCTAGTTAACGTATAAAACATTTTTGAGTTGATAGGATTTACAAATTTTTTAACGAAATTTCACTAAATTTTCACAGAAAACTTGGTGCATTCTAGCTTTAATTATTTAAATATAGCTGAAATCAGAAAATCAAGATTCTTTATAAGACACTTTTGATATATTAGAAAAATATAAATGAAAGGTGCATTCCATTTATCTCGTATTTGAAAAATAATGTAAAAAGTGTAAAAATCTCTTAATCAATCTAAATAAAAAAACACATATACGAATAAAAATGAAAAAATTATAGACATTACTTTTTTGCCCATAGACAGTATATAAAAACTCTAAACATTGAAGTAAATCTTTTGCTAACTCAGATAAAATCGTACAAAAGTCTTAGTGACTAATATATTTAATAATATTCATAATATAATTCATCATATAATTTCATACATATCTTTAAATATATTAATTCAAAATTTACAACTAATTAAGCTTAATAATGTTTTATCTACCGACTTATGACAAACTTGAAATTCATTGTATGAAATTAGAGGATAAGCTATTTCAGCGGGAAAAAAATGTTGAGTCAAATATGAATTAAAGTTACAATGTTATTAATTTGTATATGACATGTAAAATTACACTTCCTTATTATTTTAAGAGATATTATTTATTTGCATAAAAAAAACGATACATTATTTCTGAGAAATTTTGAAAGCCTTAGGGTATCCGAAATGTTATAAATTAACCTTCCTGGCATTTAATGAAGCAAAAGTGTTTATAATTACAATACTTTAGTACTTAAATGTTCGTACATGTACTTAACATAAGGATTACAAACAAAAATGACTGCCATATTACATACTTAAATAATTATTTTATGTTGAGTATTGGTAGTTTAATGATTTGACAGTCAAGGCAAATTTTATTGTGTTTTTAACAGTACAATTAATTGGTGACAATAGCGAGGAAAGAAAACACTTCACATTACGGCAGGAATTGAATTTCTCTTCTTTATGTATTTATTCTCGTTAATTACTAAAGAAACTTCTTTCATTTATCTTGATTTAAACGTCAATACGGACTGATAATTTTTACCAATAATTGCAAAACTTTATTCTGTCTTTTCTCTCTTCTCAGTATTTTTGTTTGTTTCTTCGTTTGCTTTTGGCAGAACAACAGCATCTAGGTTTTGCGAAATGAAATTTAAAATAATTACTATCGCATTTTCATTATACAAATTATGCAAATATTCAGTACTAAAAACAATGTAAAGATAGCGAGCTTACGTCTTTTAAAGTTGCAGGAAAACAGGAAAGGAGGAATATTTTCCATTCTTCACTCTTTTCTGATTGAAAATAGGAATGACAATTTTGAACAATTTATCACCAATTTCCGAAGAAACTGATATCAGTCAGTATGAATCAGGCATATCGTACGAGACCATTAGAAACCCTGCCGAGATAATCATACTTAACCATCTTTACTTATTTCCTACCCAACCGAGACTGAAATCTGTGAAAGGGACCTTCCTTTTAAACGATTTTTTAATTTCATTGATGGGGTGTTTGGGTCGGCAGACCTCTGAAAAATAATATTACTTGTTATTTTGTCGTATTAGGTCTGCAAAAGAAAAAATACATCACATAATCAATCTAATCTATATGAGCAATAGTTCCTCATCATTTCATCTCTTGTCACAGTGCTAATTAATGTAATCACTATTAAATTATTAATATAATAGCCCAGATCCGTCTCTCGGTAACATTCTGACGGCATCAACAATAAAACTCGCGTCATAGCACTGCGAGACGTTAAACAGCATTATTTCATCGTTAGAGCACCTAAATTTCAGTAATTTCAAATGTAAAAGAGTAATTGTCGTTCGAATTTCAAATTTAATAGCTCTAAAATAGTGAAATAAAATTTTCTATTGATTGATATAAAATTTATCTAGATATGATCAATAGTTCCCGAGAAATTTTAAATTATATCAATCATATATTTCAAATTAATTTCCGTTTTTTAATAGAAAAGTGGTATATCATGCGCGTGATATAGTTTGGACGCCACGATGCATCTCATTATTTATTGCAATCGTGATGATATAATTTGATATTTTTTTTTTGGAAACGTTTGACAAGCTGAGAATTTCATGGTTATTGAATTATAATAAAATTGTTAAACAACGAAAAATACTTCACACGGAATGTTGTTTGCCAAGAGGTTTTCTGAATAAAGAAATACGTAAATAAAAAAATATTTCCTGTCATAATACATATGTTTATTTTATTTGTTTTCAATTAATGTTGAGCATTTCTCTCGCATATACAGTGGAACGCTTCGAACGGCCACCCCTACATAGCGGCCACCCCTCTTAACGGTCAATTTTTCGTGGCACGGATTTTTCGGCTCATAGACCTAATGTTAAACTAACCCCTAGCAACGGCCACCCAACCCCTCTGAACGGCCGCCGGGTGGGTTCGCCCATCCCATTTAACAAAAGCATCGGTTACAGATTTACTTTTTAAACTGAAAAACGAACTTGAAAAAAAAAATTTTTTTTTTTCTTTCCGAGAAGGGTAAAAACTTAAAACAGTCACAAGTTGTATCCTTTTTTTCAAAAAATGTAAAAAATTATTAAATAAAGTGCTATTTTCTCTTTAGATAAGTCTCAAACTTCATTTTAAATAAGAAATATGTGTCAGACTTGTTTATATTATCAGTTATAATTAACAAGATTTAGCAAAGATATCAACTATAAATTAATTAGTCAAAAATTAATTAAAACTCTTTGTAATATATAGAATGGCGCATATGCAGCTATTTCTAATATAATACAGATACAAATAATAGAAATATAAATTAAATGATCAAAAAAGAAAAAGTATATAAAAGATACAGAAGATTTAAACAAAATACGATAACAATACACCTTTTTGCGTGCTCAACGCAACAGCATCAAGTAAGTTGTTTATATTATGTATTATGGCAATTATCTTGTAATTGTAACGAAAACCCTTCAGAGCGGCCAATTTTTCTCGGAACGGAGGGGTGGCCGCTCAGAGAGGTTTCACTGTATATCTATTTAAACACGTCAAATTGGACGGGAAATCTGTCGAATGAAGAGGCAATTTGCACCCGTCATACCATGACGGGTGATTTTCTAGTGTACATATAATAGCTCAAAGTTACTGATCGTTTCAATATCCCGAGACTACCACATTTGGACGATTTTACTCCTTAAAGGGGTGACAGGCAATGAGTAAGATGAGCGCATTTCCGGAGTTCTTTGTTAGGTCACGCTAAGTAAAATGCAAACACCTACCCCTCCATTTTCACTTCACCCCTATTTTGGTGAAAATAACTCTGCATGCGCAAAAGCGCGGAGAGTTTCGGAATCCGAGAACATATAATAATTTAATGTGATCACAATAAATAAGATTTTCCCTGTAAATACATTGTTTATAGTAAATTGTATAACAGCTTCAGAGTTTGTCAGGAGGCTGTTACTGTGAATCACTCCTTGTAATTTTTTTTGAATCATTAAAGATTCTACTACGCACTTCCATCCAAACTGCAAACCGGAGATCTTTATCTCTGGAGTCAGGGGTGTGTCGTAGAGTAAAGTTAAGTGCTGCAGCGAGTGTAAGTCGCACCCGTATCATAACATGATTTCTTCGCCCCGTCATCGTCGGTGGTGTAGCTTGTGCAAACGGTGCCCAGGGCATGGTATCATAATTTCTCTTTAAAAATTGGCAAAAGCGCTGTTGTCACAATACTTTAGACGTAAGATCAACAAATTAAATAAATTAAGCCTATCTCAGTTTCCACGGGCCGGGAGTGCTGTTGAGAACTGGGGATCAGCTTCCTGTAATATAATTATTGAATCCATATTCCAATGCAAAGGAAGAGAAAGCCACTGAAACGAACACGTCTTTTATTGATGGTGGCGAAATCGCCTCTGCTTACTTACATTCTCCCCGCGCAAGAGTAAACAAACTGTTGCCACTCAACTATAACAAAGCAATGGATATGTACATGATGATAAAGGTTCTTTAAAAATACGCACATTAAGAAAAGGTTGATTATGTACAAAAATTCGCATTCAAGAAAGTTCGAATGTCCATTTGCACGCATTATTTGTCTTTGGATTATTTTCCCACCAATTCTCGACTAATATTCAAAGAGTCCTGGCTGAAGATGCCTGCTCTGGATTGGTGGAAAAGTTCAAGCGTCCAGTTACGTCACTCGTTGGAAGAGGAGTCGCGACAGCTGTAATATTTTGATACCGTGTCGCCAGGCATCTATACACCTCTTGCTTCCCCTCCCCAGTCGCCACGCCACTGTACAATACTTCCAAACACTGGCGCAACTATGGAGTTGCAGGACAGGCTGGATAGAAATTGAGCCATGGACTTGAATCATTATAACACGGAAAATGTAACATTTCTACACTACCATGGCAATGTAGAAATGTCACATTTTCCGTGTTATAATGATTCAAGTCCATGGCTCAATTTCTATCCACCCAGAAATCCCATCCAAAATGTAGCATTTCTACCAGGGCCGTCATAACAAATTTGAGCGCGCTGGACTAGAGTAATTTGGCGACCCATCAGAACCGTAACTATTGTATAATAACGGATTCAGGAACCCTCCGTGCTTTTGCGCATGCGCCGGGCGGAATTTCATCAAAATAGGGGGAAAGTGAAGAATGGAAGGGTCATGTTTACATTTTACTGAACGTGATCTAACAAAGAACTTCGGAAATGCGCCCATATGACTCATTGTCTGACACCCTTTTCCGGTGCAAAATCGTCGAAAAGTGGTAGCCCGTTGCTGAACAGTAGGGAGTTGAGTGCTTATAGCACAACAAATAAAATACGCACTAAATAAAATAAATGAGGAAAATTCATTCCTCATGTAACAATTTTGCAAATCGGCGCCTTTTCAAAATAGGATGTAATTTCTATTACACGCATAATTTTGGATTTTCGCACTGATTGCCTCAGTATGAATATTTTTTGAAATGGTATATTAGTTGCAAACCCTAATACTATCTTTACTTTTAAATATATAAATTATAAATAATAAATATTTTGGTTCAAAATTAAAATTAATGAATATGACAAATTTGTAGGAACCTTAGAATTAATGGCGTCTTTGGGGTGCAGCCCGATGGATAAGACGGCCCTGATTTCTACTCCACCATGGCATTGTATTAGTATTTTTTCTTGTTGTATTTTAATTATCATGTATCCTTATATACGCCCAGTCTGGCGTTGTTTCTGCACCGGTTTAAGGCTGTCTTCGCAAAAAGATGAAGCGAAGGGCTCCACCGAACCCATAGTATGGGGTAGAAAAAATTTGCTGAAGATTACAAAATTTCATATGATTGTTACAGAAATATTCTTCTAGAATTAGTTGAAAGCCGTTTCTCTATAAAAATTATACGAAGGTCGAAATAAATACTCAAAGAGGATGTAATTAATAATTCAAAACCCATATTTCTTTTTGGAAAAAAACATTTAACTGCTTTGAATTTTTGTGGCGATCTACAAAGTACTCTTTTCCACAATATATTGCATTATTTTGTTTTCATTGATACCTCATTATAATTATAAACCGAATAAATACATTGAAATCATCAAAATACTCTTTTTGTTCGCTAGGAGGCGCTGCATCTGACTCAATAAATGCTGTATGGGGGGTTGGGGAGGTTGGGCGCCGTGGTGCGTCTGGAGTCAAGAGTTGGTTCTCTTTCCTCGGCGGTCCTTGTGATGTCTTAGGGGTCTTTCTGGTACCCCCGGTTGGGTTGGGTTCCGTTGTTAACGTGCGGAACCCAAACCAACTCCCAACCCAACTGGAGGTACCAGAATAGACCCCTTAAACCCAAACGGCTAGGCCGGCCGCCGTGCATATTTACGGATCCCACATAGTATAGAACGAGGTCGCTTCTCATTGGCTCTCATCGTCACATGACTTGGCTTGCTTCTTAGTGATATCATAGCACGGCGCTTAGGCAGGATTTTAATTACTATTTTGTCTTCTGCTATCGCATCATGGAGAAATCAAAACTACCTTTTAATTACGATTATTTGGATGTTTCTCTTTTGGCAACAGTTGATTATTCCGAATTCCTACGTCAGCTGCCTATGACGTATTTTACGTCACAGCAGATATATAAGGTCTACTTGGTTTTACTACTCTCTCTAGCTTCTTCTATTTTGTGATGCCGATGCAGAATGATATGTTAAGTGTAATAAGATGCTCTCTACTCGTCTCCTGTGATGTTTAGGTTTATTTTAGTATTCTACTTTGGTTGTTGTCACTTTTCCTACATAATGCAAAGTGACGTTCCCAAATTTAACCGGGGGCAACGCCCAGAATAGACCCCGTTTATAAGTTGCGAATCCAGTTAACTGAGTCAGTGGCGACCCAGGGGCTATCGGGCTACAGCCCCCCCAGAGCCAAGCCAGAATTCTTGATTTTATTTAACATCATTACAACTGTTTTTTCTTAATTTCCCTCTTTTTAAAAAATAATAAAAACGTTTAAATATTACTTTCTGGCTTGACAGGCTCGACAATTTTCCTACTTTTGTAGTCATTTCACTTGTACTTGTAGCTTTGACGTTGTCGAAGACATTTTTTGGCTCGTTATTTCGTTGTAATTTTTATTAAATTATCGAAGGTATTGTATTGTTTTCATGATTCTTATTGTCAGGTGAGTCAAGTCTGTAAAGTTAAAGAGTTTTGGTTTACTTTAGCCTTGAGGTTTGGTATTCATCATGACGATACAAAGTTTTCATGACCTCAGCCCCCCCAGAACCGAATCCTAGATTCGCCACTGACTCGAGTAGTTGTGTTTAAACTTTATGTTTTCGTAGACAAACTATTCTTCTGAACGTTGTACTTATTTCATCATGACTTTCAATAAAGAAAGTGTATCTATCGTATGTCTGTTATTCCAACGGCTTCCAACATTCTCAAAGAAATGATGAATACATTTTTAGAATAAAACAAATAAGGCGCGAACCTTCAGCATTGGTAAGTACTGTTTAGTTTCATGAGGTCATTTAGAAGCAAGCCAAGTCACGTGACGCTGAGAGCCAATAAGAAGCGACTTCATTCCCTACTATGTAGGATTCGTAATTATGCGGCCGTGGGTCATGCTGCCATGGCGGTGTTACAACAAAATGGAGAGAAAGAACATGGATTTCGACCACTTTAACTCTGATCCCTCCCATCCATAAGTGTTTTAAATTTATTTTAAAATTTATTTTTAAAAATTCTTCTGCTTGTTTGACGAATAAGTTAGCTCAGTTGCTCCTTTTTTTTTTAAAAAAAAAAAGTTCGTAAACCAACGGCGGACAATATTTTGAGGCATCGCCTCTTCTCCAAACATCTCACGAGGATCTTCAGGGCTCTGAACATACCGTTGGTGTGTTGAATGTGGTAATAAATGAGGAAATTATTACAAAATAGATTTATTTACATTCAACATAACCAATACTACAAAGTGCGTTCGAAAAGTTCGGTGAATGGTCTCATAAAATAAAGGAAACAATGTATGCAAACAAAATACATTTACTGACATTCAAAGTTATCACCATTAGCTACAATACGCTTTTGACATCGGTTGTACAGCTGCTGGAAACTGTCAGCAAACGCTTCTTTCGGTATCGCTCGAAGCACCGTTGCCACACGTTGCTGGACTTGCGCAATGTCGGAAAAGCGTAGACCTTTTTCTTACGCTTTTGCAAATGTTCGTGAATAATGTTGCTCACACTGTCTAGGCTTATCTTCAATTCTTCTGCCATCATTCTCGCGACGAGATTAGAAAATCGGAAATGTGCCAAATGGGGAGGGGGAATACCGCAGCTCGTGGTAGCGCACTTTGGAGCCTCAAGTGAACGACGTGCCTGATGTTTCGATTTGAAAGGGTGGACAAAAATCCAGTCTTGCGACAAATGGAATGGAATGGAGTACAGATGAATTGCTCCAAAGTGCGATCACACCACATTTCTTCTCTCCCCCCCCCCGGCGGATTTTTTTTTATTTTACTTGAAACATGATCTAGCCTCGTAGCGAGGTTCCAATCTAGGCAGACCCTTTGATCTTACCGCTACCCTCATTCGAGGCCCCAAATAGGAATCGGCGCATAAGTGTTGGATTTTGAGTTCGTTGCAATTCCAGCTTTCCCAAGCCGCTATGCCAATTTCCATTGGTTTTTTAAACTGACGATTGTTTTTTCGATTGCGTGTTCCAAAATTTCCATTTTGGATGAGTTCCAAAATGGAATTTTTGGAACACGGAAGGAAAAAGCAATCGTCAAGGTCAAAAACCTATGAAATTTGGAACAAATTAATCGAACCGATGGAATTCCAACGAACTGAAAATACAACACATGCGCCAATTCCAATTTGAGACCCCGATGCGAGGATAGGCGGCACATCAAAGAATCTGCCTAGATTGATACCTCGCGATGAGGCTAGAAAATCGGAAATCTCCCGAATGGGGAGGAATAAGGGGGAATCGAGAGCTACGGTAGCACACTTTGGAGCCTACGTGAATGACGAGCGTAATTTTCTTAGGACAATGGCGCAGCTAGCCTTCAAGTAAACGCCCAGCTTTAGTCTTCGATAAACTTTTAGACAAGAAATAGAATATCCTTGTCGATTAGGGAACAGCATTTTGTGTCACAAGAAATAGAATATCCTCGTCGATTAGGGAACAGCATTTTGTGTCACAAGAGATAGTATATCCTCGTCGATTAGGGAACAGCATTTTGTGTCACAAAAAATAGAATATCCTCGTCGATTAGGGAGCAGCGTTTTGTGTCACCAAGCTTACCTGAAGAGTGGACTGCTTCTATGTCACTTTTAAACAGGCCTACAGTTCATGTTCAAAATTAAAAAGAATATCCTTTTCCAAGAATTCCATTGGACAATGCTGTAAGTTGAACATACATTGGCTCGAACGTGGAATTTTAAAGAAGTAATGGATACTCTTTCTGAAATGAAATCTTGAAATAAGCAATTCTGAATTAATTGTTGAATATTTTTAATTCATCAAAAATACGAAAAAGTTGTGTCGAACAAAAAATATAAATAAATGTGGAATCATTACCTTACTGCTACCAACATATTCTGACCTCGTTCAAAAATCAGAAGGTCCGTCCAAAAACCGGCCCTCGTGTTGCTTCAAAAATGGATCGTTAATATAACTTTTAACACAAAAATCTGCTCGGTTTTCATATTTTAATTTTTTTTTATGAACTTAGAATTACATGTACACAATTTTTTTTTTATGAAAGTTAGACAATTTTTTTTCAAACCAATTTTATATCTAAAAAGAATTATTTTTAAAAAACATTTTTGTGCAGTGTCTTTATCATGCCTTTTGGGTGACAGAGCTGCCCATTGTAAAGTTACTCTACTAATAATAACGGAGAATGCGTGTATGTGTGTGTTTTCGCGCTCTACAGGGAAGACCGCTGGACCTAGAGCTACGAAATTTGGCACAAACGTACTTTGAAGGATGGGAATGTGCAACTAGGAGCCCTTTTCTGAAATTTTAATTAATTAAAAATTAAGCGAAATTTTGCGTTTTTCTTTAATAACTTCCAAACATATAACTGCACAAAAATCATTTCTACACCATCCAAAAGTGCAAAAAATTACCTTTTCAATTATATAAATTAAGTTGCCATACGATTTTTTCTCTAATTTTAATAAATTTTTAAACATATTTTTTGGCATAATTTACAACAATACTTTTCATTGTTTCAACGCAATTCAAACCGTTTTCCTTGTTTAAACAAATATTTATTTGCATGCTTCTCTTCCATAGTTGAAAGCTAAGGTGATATCTTAATATTTATTGCTATGTTTCGATCAGCATATTTTCATCCAGCTAACATGCTGCTGGAAGTAAAATATGCCACGACATTTTAAAATTAAAATCAAATGCATATTTTGCGAGAGGAATAAGAGAGTGAAGTTGATGCCAATATGCAAATGGATGTTACATGACACAGCCAGTCACTTGATTCCATTAGGAACCGTCATGAAGACAATGAACAGAACAGGTTCAAGGCTACTGAACGAACATGGGCTAAATTTCTATCACAATTTAAAATGAATTTGTTAGGAGAACCATGAATATCAAATTATGTATAAGCGAGCCAATTGAAATTATATTACCGGCGAACTTATTATTAGTTTGTAATAAGTAAAACCAGTTAATAAGTAGTTTTACTAAAAATGTTTTATATATTATTTAAGGTTAATTCCAGTTACAAATTTTTGCAGAGCCGAGCATGAAGATTCATAACAAAATTGCAGATTATATTTAAAAGTGTGAGAGGCCGGCTACGTGTTTGGCCTGGCCACCATTTTCTGAAGGTCCGCTGTTCTTACCTCTTCCTTCGTTTTTATCCATATTAATTCTTGGACTTTTCTTACATTTCACGTAAATATAAGAAAAGTGAAACATTATTTTGGCTTAAAAAGAACACATCTTTTTACCTCTTAAAGATGTGTATAGGTAAATTTGAAATTGTGGGAGGAAATTGTATGTAGTTTGTTTTAGCCTTTATCTTATGAAGCAGCGTGTGAGGTGTCTTGTACGGTTCCGTTTTAATTTGAGGCTTCCTGCAATCCTTTTTTCTCTTTATTTCCCTTATTACTATTATTTTATTTTAGTTCTATTTAGTTATTAATCAAAAAATTGTGTATAGGCGTAAAATACAGTGGCGTAACTAGGATGGGGGCAGGTGGGGCGCGTGCCCTGGGCACAATTTCCAGGGGTCGCAAAATTAAGGAACAAATTGATTGTATTTAAAAGAAAAGTAGGTTTTTTGAAGCTCCCAAGATTCTTAAAAATTGAAATGGTTTCAAAAAAGTGAGAGGAAACTCTTAAAGATGCAGTTGTTGCAACCGGAAACCTCAAGTTGCGACAAAATAACAAGTAATATTATTTTTCAAAGATTGCCGACCCAAACACCCCATCAATGAAATTAAAAACTCGTTTAAAAGGAAGGTCCCTTTCACAGATTTCAGTCTCGGTTGGGTAGGAAATAAGTAAAGATGGTTAAGTATGATTATCTCGGCAGGGTTTCTGATGGTCTCGTACGATATGCCTGATTCATACTGACTGATATCAGTTTCTTCGGAAATTGGTGATAAATTGTTCAAAATTGTCATTCCTATTTTCAATCAGCAATGACTGAAGAATGGAAAATATTCCTCCTTTCCTGTTTTCCTGCAACTTTAA
>BGPR01003384.1:100452-138143 GCA_013235015.1 Araneus ventricosus | reverse complement strand
CCCCCCCCCCCCCTCCGTTCTTTTTTTTACAAAACGTATAACAGTAATAATCTAATTTTAAAAAATTTAGGACTTAATTCAAATAAAAAAACTCTAACTCGGCTTAAAATGAAAAAAATGTAAGTTTAATTTTTTAGAACTTTTTAAAGAAAATTCAAGTTTAATTTTCTTTTGCCAAATTTAACTTTTTTTTCAAATTTAATTTTTTTAATTAAATTATTTGTGCAAGGTACAAGAAATTTTCTGTAATAAAGTGATTTTAATGTCTTACGTAAGCATCACTCATACTCCCCCTCCCCCCTTGTCAGCAAAAATAAGCAAATCGCAAACCCCCTCCCCCCCCTTGGGTGCTTACGTAATATTTGAACGGCCCCTAAAGTCAGCAAATGTCACTACTTATTCAATCTGATCAATCATATTTCAACTAACCAGGCGGCGTAAAGCAACCATCAGAGACGCATTTATCAAAAATGAAACTATTTATAATGTTTCCAATAAAAATCATCAACCAAGACACGTCATTTAACTTTTCTTCTTCACTCTCCTCATTCAGTCTGAAAACAATTTTTTAACTGACTCAGCCACTCATAAAAATCAGCCGCCTAAAAGTTTCCACGAAACAAATTGCTTCATTTGATTTATATTATTTATTATTATCCCTTCTCCTCCTTTTCCCTTACGTCAACCTTTTATATATTTGCAGTTCTACCTTCCACCTATACGCCCAGCAGTCTCGATAACTTGCATCGTTGATTGGCCCAGTCGGCTGTGCATCTTTATTGTTCTGGAGCCATGTGGAATGATTGGAGGAAAACAAACAGTTTTGGAACGTTCGCCGCCTTTCTATTGACTTTTATTCCAGAGAACTCCCGGATACACTCGATGCGTATCTAATTCATGTAAACAAAAATATTAAACAAAGCGTAGAGGGCATAGTAATGTTATGGTTTGAGTATCCCTCACGGAAGAGGATACCTACCTCCTTTGCTAAGGGCCGGACCGTGGCCGACGATGGCCTCCGACATCCATATCCGAGCTGTTGCAGCTATCGTTCTTCAATTCAGCCCAAACGCTACAGAAGGGGGGATTAACTCTCTTCGAGGTTACCTCCAATACTATAGTGTTATTGTATGAAATTTACTTTCTGTGTATATAAGCACATCTGATAATGCACTGTACACATCTGATTAATGCAGAAACATTAGTGTTAAGATTTGTAATAAGGCTGCTGCATATAAAATTATATTAAGTCTACCGTATGTTGTAAAATTATTGAATTAGAAGTCACCTTAAAATTTTATTAAGTCTTGCAGAGTTTTGATTATCTATTATTAGACAAGATTCAAACTATTTCTTTATTATGAGATTACCAGGGAAGTTCTCAACTTTTTAGCATCTAGAATGGAAGCCAGTTTCTATTTTAGTTATAAGAGAGCAAACCCTCTTTTACTGATTTTTATTGCCGTGCCTCCCTCCACATTCAAAGGAATCATAGGATTTTAAATCCTTAATATCCAAATGTCTCTAACATTTGTTAACCTGTTTTTTAGGAAGAATTTAATTTTTGCCTCTTCTAATATGACATATTATTTTATTATTATTCAATAATAAAATTTTGAACTTTTTACCTTTAAAATTTTTCTTTCTTGTACTCACTCCCGTAAAATATACAATCAAGAATATCCGGACACACTCAGATTTTTACATTTTTTAGAATTTTCTCCGGAAAGGTTAAACCAACTGCCCTTGAACTTCGACCATGTAAAGAATAAACTCGAAATCACATTTTACAGTGAAGATTGCGTTACGAGGGCATTTAGGGGACAGACCAGAATTTGAGGAAGAAAAAAAAATTGGGTTCACCCCGTTCCACAAAAAGCTGATAAAGATTTATGAATTGCATCAATCGTTTTGCTTAATATACATATTGCTTACATGCATTTTCGTAAAAATAGCAAGTATATTCTAGAAGATATAAAGGCTTTCTTAAAAAATAAAAAAAATATTCCCGCATATTTTTCGCTTATGACATATAGAGTTTTTCACAAAATTATACAAAACTTAGAGAAAAGTGACGATATATTAGAGAAGCATTGTGTAAAACTTTGGAATAAATACTTTAAATATTAGAGAAAATATGAGTATTTGTAGTTACGAGATTTTTACTGTGTATTTGCGAGGCATAGCGTAATTTTTCTTTTTCTTTAATAACTTCAAAGCCTGATAAATAGCGAAAATTTTATAAAAAAATTTCTATTGCATACCAGTTCATACCGTTAATATTCAGAAAGATAGCGGTATTTTAGAGAAATGTATTAGTATTTTATATATGAAAGTTGTTTGCAGTTATTAATTTGTGCAAAGTCATTTCCAAGAATGTTATAAGTAAAAGTAGGTATATTCTTAGACGTGCTTATGTCATCACTATTTCTAAAGAAAACAATTATATATATAATTTTTTTAACTGTTTGTAACATTTGCCTTTTCCGTTAGTTTCTTTCATGTACATAACCCTGCTCTTAAAAAATAAGAGTGGTATGTCATAGCAAAACAATAGACAGTTCGGCTGCCTTCATCCCTGTAAAGTAGCTGCGATGTGAATTCTATATTTAAAATATGATTGCAGCGCCACTAATGGCAAGTACAGAAACTAACTGCCTCTGTGCTCAGGACTAAAAGTTGAACATAGAATCAAGCATAACTCCACTACTTTTCGAACAGTGTGTTGTGTAACCTAGTCGAATTGCACTTTGACACAAAAAGAAACAATGGATTTCATAGCTCTAGTCCGAAACATCGTAGCATGATAATGTGATCGTGTTCAATATAGTAACTTATTTCATCGTCTGCGTTTTCATAGTAATATATAGCCGTCGATTCAAAATCATGTTTAGAACTTCATAAATTTATAAGAAAATATACAACATGCAATATATTTCGATTTAAAATGTGAACAAAATAACGTTATCAAGTCACGAAAGTTAAATATTTTTGAAAAGCAGATTTACTAATTTTTTAAATTAATAATTACAAGCTAATCTCGCGCGGAGAATCTGCGTTCTGTTATTCGTACACCATACGTTTTGAGCCAAATTGGTGTATTTTGACTTCTGATGCTTCAAATCGCCAAAATTACAGCGAGTCTCAACTATCAACAAGAAAGAAGATGAGCCTAGCTGGCGATTAGGCTCTCCAAGACAATTCGCCAAGACAAAAAAAGTTGCTAAGTGGTTTAGCGCATAGCGAAAAAAAAACCCCTTTATACAATGCTGACAATAGTAAGTTTCATGATGTCCTCCTCAACTTGTGCATTTGCAAGATTTTCTGTTCCCTTACTTAAACGACTTACACTGTTTCGACATTAACCTGAAGATCTTTGGTTCGCCTAAGCATATGATCTTAATTTCTAACTTATCTCTTTTGAATAATTTCATCCAAACTTTCATTATAAATTTAAAAAATACTGTGAACTCTACGTCTTAAACACATACATTGTTTTCTATAAAAAGTTGTTTCATAACTAAAAGAATATAGTAGCGGGCTATGCATTTTAAGTTATGACTAACAGAGAGCAGGCTATCGGTCTCGTTTGTAAACAAGTAGATTGTTACCATCCGCCAAAGAGAATTTAACCTCTGTTTTGCGCCGCGCACTTTAATTAGTTTGGGAGTAAATAAAAAAAAACGCGAATTATGAAAAGTATATTAATTTTTCAAAATTTGGTTGAAAGTTTTGCAATTCCTGAAAGGTGCATGTTATATAGGAGGCAATACCGACAGAAACGTCAGATCGATATCTGCATTATTGTTGAAAATATAAAATTGTTTTGAGAAGTACATAAATAAAGGGTTGTCATACATGACTATAAGTTTTTTTCTATTTATCCGAATTAGCAGAACGAATAAAAATCCCTCCCTAAAAGTGTTCTGAGGTTAATATCAGATGTTGACTGAGTACCAGCCACTGTAGGTTTTGCCTCCAGTCTTGGCAAAACTTCAAACAGCATGGCATTGAAATACTTGCCTTGAACTGATGTTAGACATGATTGAGGAAGTGGTGCCAAGGGCTCTAAGCGCATACCGACAGCTAAAATGTATGTATGTATATGAGAAATATGAGTTAGAAGAAAAGAGTTACTTTTCTTTTCTTCTTTGCTTGTTCAACTTTTAAGCTTTTCTGTAATTTCAATTCAATTTGGGAATTCACTAAAAAAATTTTAATGAGTTTCAAAGCATTAAATTCTTCCTTTGAATCTCCAAATTCGTAGAAATTATTGCTTTCATTTACGGTGTTTTCCGCCAGAAAAAATAATAATTGGCTATTAATTTTACCCATAAATGGCATTGTATCGATTGTGGGATCGATTAACCCACATGAAGTTCCTGGAATAATCCACGATAGTCCAAAACTTGATGTGCGGTGCAGTTCGTGTCATTGGCCATTATTTCTAGATGAATCTACAGTCACAAATGCGGTTTACCTGGATATGTTCCAAATGTTTGCTGTCCTTTTGTCATTTGCCTCCAAATATTGTTTGGCAACAGCATGGTGTGCCTTAACACTTGTTGCAATTTCTAAACATTGAATTAGTTTAAACTCCAATCAAGAACGACTCAAGAAAAAAGTCTTACCTTTGCGCAGGTTTCTATTCATTTTATTAAAATCGGACAGGAACATCACAGTAGCACAAAACATATCTCTACAAGGTTCGTAGTACATTCGCAGCTTTTTCTTAGTGCAAAGCAGAGCAGAGCCAGTTAAATTACGTCCTCCTTTGATTACGATAGCTCAGAAACGGGACCAGATAGAAAATTATGTGGTACAAGACCTTAATCTGAAAGTTGTTGAATTCGGTAAATTTCAATAGCAGAAAGGATGTTTGTAGGTCCGTCCGCAAGAATGTGAAAAAAATAACTCAAAAACAAAAGACGTTAACTAGATAAAAATTGTAGTACGATTTTCCTAACAGTAGCCCTTAGCGATTTCAAAAGAAAAAAAACCTAACATCTGCTCTTTATTGTGCAAATCGCTTTAAAGGTTAAGCCTTAATTTTTTTCGAAATTACACTTAAATGTCTGCTTTTATCAGTATTTAAAAAATTAAAATTATATACCTTTCTATTACCAAAATGACTCAAATCTTTTAATGGTACCCAAACATTGGACAGTTATGACTACCACCAACTTAAAACGGAGCCCAAAAACATGAAAATCCTTACACATAAATCGTTTTTAATATTTAACATCAAAGAACTTCATGTCAAATTCGAAAAAATCGAATAAGGAGTTTTGTCATGTTTACGTCAATAAAATTTACAGGTAAACAGATGAAATGCCGAACGGGGTAGTTGAAACTGGACGTCTCTTCACTCAGTCAATTATAGATCTCTGGAAATGTTTGGACAAAAATCCGCCAAACCATCTCATCACAAAAATTGTATATGTGAATTAAAATTTCAAACAAATCTGTCTAAATGTAGAGTCTGTTTGTTTGTTCAGTCTATCTATACTAGTAGTTTTGTGAACAATAAACATTGCATCCAAAAATCTAGGATATGCTCTTCATTGTAGTCTTTAAAGATTTAGCCATTTTTTTCGACTGCAAATACATAGATCTCTGCTTTTTTCAGTATTCGCATATTAAAATTCAATGTCTACTTTATCAGTATCAAGAAAATTACAATAAAACGCCTCGCCATTAACAAACTGACTCAAATGTTTTACAGGCGCCAAGCTTGCCATCGATTAGCCAAACATTATAATTATCAAAACGTCCACCATCTTAAAAAGGAATAAAAAAACAAAACTCCTCACACATACATCCTTTTAGGTAACTTCAAGGCAATTTCATACCAAATTCGAAGAAAATCGAGCAATGCGGTTGGTCGTGAGAGTGTAAAACAAGTAATAATAAAAACGTATAAAATGTTTCATTCTTTGCGTCAAAGAGGAGAGATACTCAATGTATTTTCAATTCTTTTTTAAAGACGAATCTAGGCACAAAACGCACCATTTTGTGGAAATATACTAGAAAGTGAAGAGAACACTCACACTGAAATTCATCATGAATTCGTCAATATCAATGCTGGAGTAGAAAAGAGATTCGAACCTCCAGTCCGAAACATCGCAGAATGATAATGTTTTAGGTAATGATTCGTCTGTCATCTTATTATATTTTAAAATTATATCGTATAATTATACAGCAGCGATATTGTGCACACAAAATATGTATATAATTATCTTGCTTATTTGTGTTTAAAACAAGAAACTAGCACAATTAAAATAATTGTTGCAAAATATATTTACATATATTTAAAAATTTACTAATCTTTTAGAGAATAAGCACATTTACTCAATTTTTTTTTGTAATTTAAGAATGCTGTTGCAAATAATTTTTTTACATTAGTATAAACATTTCTGATATTTTTAGAACTTTTTAATTTTGAGCAAATGTTTCGTAATAATATTAGCAGATTGTATCTGAAAATTGTTTGAAGTTATCAATTTGTGAAAAGTCATTGTTATGAATGCAATACGTAAAAATACTTTCGACGTGCTTATTTCGTAAATACTTATGCAAATGTATTTTATAAATAACCACTATTTATAAAGAAAAGAATTTCATATATAAATATTTAAAATTGCATTTATTACTACTTCTTAAGCTTGTCTTGTTGCTTCTGTATATGAAGTGCTGCTCCTAAAAAGTAAAGAGTGGTGCTGTTTAACAAAATAAAAAGAAATGTGCGAGTTGCATTATCTCTGGAAAGAAGCTAAGATTTCACTTCTATATTTTTTATGTGACTGCAGCGCCACTCTTTGGCATGCACTGCCGCCGCTCTCATAATTTAAAGATGAACACTTAATCACGCATAAGTCCATCACTGTTTGAGAAACTGTGTTTTGTGATTAAACAAAGCATATTAGCCTAGTCAGATTGGTCTTTCACCTAGAAAGAAATAAAGGAATTCAAAATTCTTCTTTTTACTTCAGTTTCTCTTTGGATCAAAAAACATGGAATAATGAAGAACAATTCATCTAGGGACAGTGCCTTTATTTTGGAAGTCTCAAGGCCGGTGAACATTTGACTTCATCATATTCTTGCGAGTCAGTTGAAGGGTGGTGGCTGAATCTAATAAAATACTTTTCTCATTTTTCATTTAGGTAAGTCACTGAGTATATATTTATCAGATGTAGAATTTTGGCATTTCAAAGGAATTGAGGTGCAGTAATTTATTTACAAGTATTTATTTATTTTTTGGATTTGGTAAGGCATTCTATCAGTATATAAAAGGAATGCACGATAAAAAGTTTATTAATTTTATTGAAACAAATTATTTTATACACAAAGTCTATAAAATAGTCTAATTTTTGTTAATTTTTAAACAGACGCGGATCAAAAAATATTTTTATATAAAAAAAATTAATTTGTTCTGAAAATTTAAATACATTTCCAAATTCGTGGGTTCACAATTATTTCCAAAGTACAGATTGTTTGGTGATTGATTATCGATGTTAAAGATATGATTCTGGTAGATGAATCAATTACTTTCAGAACATTAGGAATAAATTAAGGAATTGTTCATCTATCCTTATTGATATACAGTAACACTTTCCCCGTAACTTCATTATGAGTGGTTCTTGACTATATAAGTACTCAAATCAGACATTAAAGTTACAAAATTTAAATTTTCATTTACTTTTTATTTAAATAACGAATGATACATTGCTTCGATAAATTACGTTTACGCTGAGATTCCGTTTATTGTATTCTTTTCTTTTCATTGCTTCACTTATCTATATGAAATCCCACAAGATCCTTTCTGGGAATATTTTAGCACATTTCGCTAACCCTCTCACCAACTAATTAGATGTAACGTTCGCAAACATGTTCATATACGTTTCAGCGAAGCGAATTGTTACATACAGGCAAAATTTTATTAGCATAATACGATTCAACGCTGTAATAGTTCTAAATAAACACAATAGCTTGCGAAAATTACAGGATGCAGCGCAAAATGAATTTCATTCTTACACGCGGTAATCGTGGGATAAGCTGTCAGATTATTCATTGAGTATAAAAGTTATCGAGGAAAGACATTAAAAAATAAATTGAAGCTTTCAGAAAAAATTTTACCAAGTTCGAACTACCGCAAATTAATTACCTTCAAAAGTTGGTAGCTTCAACGACGAACCTTGTTGAGCATTTTCAATGATTTTTTCAACACGCACGACAAATAACGCATTATGCAATCGACTGATAGTCCGCCAGCCCATTCACATGTTAAAATCATTTAATCGCTCTGGCGATTTTTCTTTCACGTGAAAACTTCAAAAATATCTAGGGGTCTTAATCTTTGTTATGAAAAAAATAGTCACATTCGATCCAGTGGTTGGGAATGGTGTAATGTCTCATATAAAATGTACAGTCGCGAAAAAATAAAAAAGAATCCGCCCAGCATTATCTTAAGACAAGTTATTTTATCTTAAAACAAAAGGTACCAATTTTCAGGAAATAACGTCTACTAGTATATTTCATGTCTGAAAAGTTCAAAAGAGGTCACCTATATATTTATAATTGCACTAACTTCAAAATGTCCAAATGGTATTAAAGCAATTTCGTATAGCAACATTTTTAAATTTTAACCGTAATCGAAACAGATGGCCATTTGATAAGCCTATGCAAAATTTCAGCGTATTCGTAAGAGAAGTTTTGAACTTAATTAAATTTTCAATTTTCGCTGTAAAACGATGCACTTAAGAGGGCTTCTTATATTTCGAAAACGTTTTCATTATTAAATATAATCAATCTCGCCACTTTTTTTCAAATTTAAATATACAAAAATTTTAACTATTCATATATACGTTAAAACTCTATGAATTAAATGGTGCAATATCAATCGATTTATTTTGTTTACGTATCAAGTTTTACCGATTGTAAAATGTAGATCATGACTATCAAAATAACATTTAAAGTGCGAAATAATTTCGAATGCTACGACCGACATTTAAAGGCAAGCAGAGAACTTTATTAAGTAAATGTGGGGACGACCCCTTTTATTTCGAGAATACAAGATGTCAAATATCTTCCAATCTAATAATGATATATTAAACAAAATTAATTAATATCCTGGTGGCTTTTTTCTTTAGAAACTTATTTAGGGCATTAAGAGAGGGTGTTGCCACTGAGCATGTTTAGGTTAGTGACATTTTAAATATGTAGATAACGCTTTAAGGAAATTTCACTCTTAGAATCTTTTAGTATACGTTATTTCCTGTGAAACGGTATCTTTCTCTTAAGACGCAATGATTAGCGGCGGAATAATGCTGAATGGATCCTTTTATTTTTTTTCCCACGACTGTACGGTGGAGAACTATTTTTTTCGATTTCTCTCGAAACTCGAGGGTGGTGTGGGGCGGGCGAACTATGAAATAAAAATTGTCGAAATCGGCCCTGTGTTTTGAGCTGAGGGACTGGACTTCTGGTTTTGCCAATTATTTTAAATATATAGGTTTGTATTTAAAAGATGTACCTAGAAAAATGAAAAGAATTAATGTAAAATATATTTACAATGTATTAAATTTGGATATAAAAGATGGTATTGAAAAAAGTGGTATTAATGAGAAGCTAATTTTTTGTCTTCTAAAATGATGTAAGAAAAATTTGCAGCGTTCGTATGGTTTTAAGATATTGAGGAAAAACTTTAAAATTTAAATGATTTTTTATTAATTAAAAATATAGCAAAAATTTTTTAAAAACTCTTTTCTAGTGAGCTCCGATTACCTAAAAGTAACGGCCTGCCAAATTCGTTAGACCTAGATCCAAGGTGTTCATTGTTGATAGTTTCAAGCGGTTTGTGTATCACGAATATCACATAACGCATTTTGAAATGAACTGATAGTGTGCCAGCCTATACAAATGTTAACATCATTTAAATGCTGTGGCGAGTTTTCTCTAACGTGAAAATTCGACAGTAGAATCCATCCATCTGTCTGTAGAGTCCATCTGTTAAATGCTGGAAAATAACTCTCTATGCTATTTTATCTTATATATTTGGCTGAAATCTAGCCAAAATTTGTGTACTCTTTCGGAATCAGATAGTGTATCATTATTTTCAAAATGATAAATGAATTTAAAAGCAAGTTATGCTAAAAAGTGTTGTAAAAACATACATATATATTTTTTTTATTTTTCAGAATCAATTGGAGCAAGTTCGTAAGGATTATTTTGACGAACACGAAATTTCAGAAGACACATCTCTTCATGTCAGAGGTGGATGCATCATTCCAACACAGAATTACCAAATAAATAATAAGTAACAACAGAAAAGCATTCATCGTTTAAAACCTGTTTTCTTTCTAAATCTAATGAGGCCGCGGTGTTCTAGTGGCAAGGTCTCGGCTTTGGGATCGGAAGGCTCCAGGCTCGAAACCCGAATCCACTGTTCTTTGGGCCTACTGAACGCTAAATATTTCGTAGGGGACCAAAGGCGTCCCCGTTGGTGTGGCGCGTAAGCTTGCTGAGGGGGTGTAGGCCATGTGTCGTACTCGTCATTTGACCGAGCTTCAATATTATGAGGTACGTCCCAAAATAGCCCTCGTGTTGCTTCAAAACGGGACGTTAATATAACTAAATTAAACTATTCTATAACTAGTGGTCATTATCTTTCTAACTTTCACAACATGACGCGTTCTGTTCATTTCTCCGTATAAACGATAGTCTTTTTTCTCCCTGAAGTATAACCAAATCCCCCAAACGAGTCTAGTGGCGTATACTGGCGCAATATGGCCCGTTTTGTGCTGCTTAGCACAATCAAGAAAACATCCATTTAGACATCTTTCCAACATTTGATATAGATTTACACATTTAATAATAAGACCACGTACAAAATTTCATTCAAATAAGTCGTTGCGTTTTTGAGTTTTTGCATTTTCATGCTAGGGCGCATGGGGTCCTGTGAGAGTTAAGTTTTGTGGCAATGAATGGCAATCTTCTCCTGTTTTATTTTTTTATGAATTTTTATGGACATCTAATTTATTTATATTTTAAATTTCTTTGATTTACTTTTCTTCTCTGTTTATGTGTTGATTGATATTAGTAAATAAATGACTTTTTTTGAGAGTCAAATGTAACTGAACTGGACTCGTAATATATAAAAAAATAAATAATTCTTTGCTACCAATAAAATTCATTTTGTAGTTGCTGAACAGCCAATTAAAGGACTTATCAAGGGCCTGCCAATTGGAATTAATACGGACGAGATTCAGGAAATGCTAACAATAGAAAAATTGAATCTTCTTGTATTTTTAAACTTGAATATTCGAATAGTAGTCGCCAAACTACACAGGGGTGTCACCAAAGCGGGGGTCAGGACCCCCGTCGGAGATATTGTGCCCCCCTATAGGGGAATAATTTTGTACGGGTTATTCGGTAAATAATAATGTGGCGAAAATTTGAGACCAATTTCATCACATTCGTCCTGCCGTACAGAAGGTCGTTCCCCCTGACTTGGAGGCCGTGTCCCCCTGTCGGGCAAATCGACCTCCCCGCCTTCAAACTCTAGCGCCATTCCTGGAACTGTAATTTAAATTATGTATATAATTTAGAAATATGCATGGTATACAACATGTTCAATCTTTATAAAATTCAATAAAATTATTTGTAAATTCAAGTTTAAAAAACAATCATTTGTGGAAAACTCCTCATCATTTACCTTCTCCTGAAGAGGAATTGACATTCTGATCGCTGCAATGCCATTTCTTTCTAAATCTTATTGGTATTCTACTGGAAATTTTATATAAGTTGCCCTACTTATCTGGCTCCAATTTATGAAATAAAATTATACTCTGTTTCTCATATGCGTAATAAATGTATTTTATACAGATACTCATATTTCTTCTAATATTCAAAGTTTTCCCCTTCAAATTTGAACACAGTGCTTCGCTAATGTAAAATGCGAGTTCTACTTCCATCGTCGTTTTACTGAATGTCAAGTCGATTTGCTTCACTTTGCCGAGCAAAAGGATGTCCCACACGTTATTAAAAGACATCCCATGGCCTTTGGCATTTCAGCGTATTTTTATGAGGTAATTAACCAATGTTATAACAGTCAGATCTGGAGCCTAATATCTGAGAGATGTCGCCTTTACATGATGATTACAATTAAAGTTCAACTTTCAAAAAGCTATAAAAAAGAACTACTGGCCAGAATGACCTTATATTTGATCTGAATATACTATAAGAAGGGGGGGGGGAAATAATAGCATAAGATAAAATAAATAGTTCAAAAATTTAGCAATAGATGGCGCTTTGCACGTCATAAAAACTTAGAACTGTTGGGTACCAATTACAATTTCAACCCAATACGACGGCCATTGCGTGTATTGCAGTTCAAACAACCCGTACTGTTTAAAGTATAATTATATGTAAGTATTGTATATTTCGGAGAGGGGGTGGGGCTGTCAAACCTATATTTGATGAACAGAGATGTTCTCTGCCTCCCCTCACATCCGTTCCCCTTCCCAAGTCTCCTTCTATTCGCAGTCCAGTGAAGGATTGGGAATTTTAAAAAAGTTTCTTCTGTAATTCTTCTGACCTAAGTAAGTAACTTCTGAAATTTTGCATAGGCTTATCAAATGGGCATCTGCTTCAAATAACGTAAAAATTTTTCAGTGTTACTGTTCAAAAAGTTTTTCTCACAAATTTGATAAAACATTCCATTTATTGTAAAATCAAAATTATAAGTTCCGAAAATGTAAAATACTTCTATTACAAAAATTTTTATCTTTTTCAATAACTATATTATTTCTCAAGATATCAACAAAAATTCAAAATTTTAATTTAACCTTATAAACTCAACATTTCATTTACAAATAATTTCGAAACAAATACACCTACAATGATCACATTTGGTATCCTGCCATAAATGTTCATGGAATATTGAAATCCATTTTAAGAAAATGAATTTTGCCATTGGAAATTTAAACGTTAGTGAAATTATAAATATGCACGACCCCTTATGAAATATTTCGGCCTGGAATCTTTTACTAGACGTTATTTCCTGAAAATCGCTACCTGTTGTTTTAATATGCGATAAACGACAGCAAATATTGTGGGTTGTCTCCTATTTTTTCCGCGAACTGTACGTACTTATTACATTTGTTCCTTATTTTATCAACTTTTATAGTTTTTACTGATTTCCTGCGTATATTGTTGCTATATAGTTTATCCTGTATATCGTCAGAGACTTAAAGTCACTACAATTATGAGCCCTGAAAATTAAAAGAGTGCATTATTTTCTTCCTCGTATGATTGGCATTTAAAACTAGGAATTGATTCCATTATAGCAAATTGCGAAGATGGAGCATTTGTCTTAAAATTCTTCATTGTTCGTAAAATGTTCCGTTGTTCTCCATTTCCACAACTCAGGTGCATTTTTGAGGCTCAATACTTACTTTCCAACCCCACATTGTATTATGGAACTTTTTTTGATTTGTCGAATTCTATCACCCTTTAAAGATATGACTATCAGTTTAGTCACACCCTGTACAGGAAATGAAACAAAAAAGTATCTAATTGTGCAAAATAAAGTCATGTGTAATCTAAATTTGTGAATTCACTAGAAAATTATTACATTCTTAAACTATCAATCATCTGAATTAATACAATCGAGTAGAAAATATGATAATAAAATATCAATACGATGGACTTGATGAATTAAAAGAAATGATGCAATTCAAAAAGCTAGTGAATGACATTCCAATGTATTATGCCTCTAAGGCAAATTTTTACCATAGCGATACAGATGAGATGTGAACAATTAATAACCCCTAATTTAGAAAATGCGCCGGCTAAGCTAATGGAGCTAAGAAAAATAAGTGGCTAGTCATATTGGAACAACCATCGCACGAAGTCGTACACACTTTCGCTCATTATTTCCAGTTTAGGAAAATGTCCGAATGTGAAAAAAGAAAATCTCCATAATTTACTGAAGAAAATATTCTCCACACACTAAATTTTCCCTTAAATACTTGTTTCTTTACACAATCTAAACAAACTCAATTCTCTTATTCTCTTTTAAAAATTTTCTCATTCAAATAGAGCAGTTGCAGCAAAGTGAATGTATACCTGATACAATAAACAAACTCCTAGAGGGATCTTAAAATTTTGAATCATAAGCTACTTATATACCACTTAATACATTAATTAGATTTCTGGAAAGACTCGGTTAAAACTAAAAACTTATTAGAAAAAGAGAAGAATGATCTCATATTCCTCGAATAATCGTTTTGAAATAATACAGAAATTTGCCGAAAAAAATACTATGTAAAGATAGTGAGTTATTTATGAAATAATAGCAGAGAGAGAGAGAGAGCAGTTTATAACAAAAAATCGAGGTTAAATATTATTAATTAATCAATGCATTTTGTTCAGTTTATAAACAGGTTAATTTTAGCTGATATATGTACAGGATATTGCATTATAACAAGTAATTTAGTATAATTGCTGAACTTTCAATCAAATTTTAAAAAATTAAAGTACTTTCCATGATTCAAATGCATTTTAATTTAATCCTGATTTAATTAAACTTCCATAACAATCGATTGCATATTATATAGGTTTTCATAATACCTACAGCCTTTTTATTTTAAACTTTTCTTTTCAGGTCAATAGACTATTATTTAAACGCAAAAAAATTCTGTTTCAACTTCCTATCCCATCTAATCCTATATTCGTGTGCCTGATATAGTGGCATATTTTCGATGGCCAACCCAAAAACTTAAATGCAAAGAATATCTCGTTATGTATTTTGACATGATTATGTTTTATGTAGGCTTACTATCTGTGTATTATGTGATGAGTGATGTAAAAATCATGTAAACGCTCTACAAGACAGAGCGTAAGACAGAGATCTTTGAAATTTGGCACGTGGATACTTCTTGAGTAGAAGATAGGATTGCAGACTAAGACTACATTTTCAAAATTTTAATTAGATTTTAAAATTATTAGATACTAATCGAAATTTTAAAGTTTCATCTCGATAACTTTAGAGCATCTTTTCGCAAAAATGTATATTTACACCACTCATGCAAATGCATCTTTATAATAAATTTTACGAAATTTATTATGAAACGGCTGATGCAATAGAGTTTCACCATTCCTTCGCTATTGAAATGCTCTGTAGTGTTTTTACTTGTGGGGTCGCCTCTCAATGTATAATGTTTAATTCAAAGATTTACTAAATCTACATATAAAATACTTATCTGTCAAAACTTGCAAGCTTAGTTTTGTTTCAAGTTGAAATGGAAATATCTTTCATGCTGTATATTTTCAAATAATTTTGTGAATTTTCAAAAAAGATTAAGACCCGACGGCCAAATATTATTACAAAAACTCAGAGGATAAAACAAATTATGATGCTGAACACGATCACACTACGATGTTTCGGGCTGGAATTTTGAATTCCTTTGTTTCTTTCTAGATCAAAGACCAATTTGACTGATGTAATAGGCTTTTTTTAATTACACAACACACTGTCGCAAACAGTGATGGAGTGATTCTTAGTTCTTTAAATTTTGAGAATGTCGGCAGTGAGCTTCTGTACCTGCCATCGAGGGGAGCTACAATAACTTATCAAATATAGAACTGAAATCGCAGCTTCTTTCCAGAGATGAAGACACTCGCAATTTTTAAAATTTTGTTATACTACAACATCTTTCTTATTTATTTTTTTTGTTATTTTATTGAATTTTTGCATTTGCTATGTTTATACTGATTGTATTTCTTGAATGTTTGTGCAATGTATCACTTTTCCTAGGTACTCCTTCCCGCCGACCTTTAAAACGCTCCATACTCTATGGTTGAGTAGAATGACGTGGGCAATAAATAAATAAATACTACTACACCGCTCTTATTTTAAGAGTAGCGCGTTATATATGTTTAAGGAAATCCGAGTTACAGCTCGAATTATTAAATTAAATAATTATATATACGGTTGTTTTCTTCAGAAATAGTGGTGATTAATGAAAGTCACTTAACTGAGAATTATAAAATTTATAGAAATGACTTTACTCAAATTAATAACTGCAAACAACTTTCAAACATACTTAAAAATTACAATTAATATTTTTACGAACCATCAGGTAAAAATCAAAATGTTTTGGAAATGATGAAAAATTGTTCGCTAATGTATAAAATACAATATTAATACTTTATAGCATATTATTTCCAGCTGCATTCTTAAATTTCAAAGAATTCGAGTAAATGTGATTATGAAGCAAAATAAATCTAATGTAGGAAAATAAAAATTTTTAAGTAATAATTTTTAATATATATAAATTATTACGCTGCTGATTGAGCTCACTGAATAGAAGCAATCCGTTAAAAAATGAGTTTAAATGGTGAAAGTATTATTATTCGTATAAAGTATTTGATTTTTCGGTTATTACGAATAATAACCGCTTAAATTTATGAATCGATTTATCACATTGACAGGGAATTATTCATAAATACCGATTTATCACATTAACCGTAACATGTATACAGCACAAATCAGTTAAATTTTTTGTAGAAATCTTAAAACGATACAAAAGATATTCAGTAAGATAATCTTGAACGAGGGCAAGGATTCTGTTGTTTCCTGCACAACAGAATCTTTGCGTTCTTTGGGGAATATCTTACATGAAGATGCTTCCTGGAATTTATCGCTTGTGTTGACTTTTGATTTTTCCAAAAACAATATATTCTTGATGCTCATTTTATATACACACACATAATACTCTAAAGTAGAAAATCACGAAACTCTAGTACATCTGGAAGTGATTGAAAAAACGATTACGAAATTACTTTTAATCAAACATCTACACATAACAAATTAATTTAACAATAAACATATCAACGGTGAAATGAACAGTTTTATACTTTTTTGTCAGAAGTTCTTAAAAATAACATTATCATATAATCACTCGCCTTCACTATTCTTATTGAAAAATCTTCTCTATCCATAGTACTCTGTTATTCATATTTTTACCCAGAAATATACGTAATTTCGCTTAACTACGGCAGAGAGGTCATTTGAGCCATTTAAGGATTTATATGAAATCACGAATTTTATATGAGTGATTCTGTGGCAAGAAACATTGCACTATACATTTTTTCTATTACATCATCTGTCATGACGTGTTTTTTCATATTTCTTGTTGGTTGACAAACAAATGAGAAAATCCATTGCGATCCAAGAAATCACTGGAGTTTGAACATTTCAAGTTATAGTGATGTTTTATGAGACAAGAACTTTTATTTCATTACTGTACAGATAATTCTTATCCTATACAGGGGCGGATTCCTCTCGCCTATTTTGTGTACAGTACACTCCGTCAAAAAGTATCTTTACGCTGCACTTTATTCCGAAACTAATTATAGGACAATAAAACTGTAAATGCTTGTCAAAGTAGAAATGTGTTCTCAAAAGTGAATGTAATATTTTTTTCCAAGGGGTCGTCTACATATTTAGATGTACGCAAACTCATTTTTTTGAAATGGCGACACCCAATTTTAAATACATATCTAGATTTTCCAGATTAAAGTAGCACGACTAAATATAACATTTCGTATTTTGAGTAAACGATTTATGAGTTATGATGAATTGAAATGTGGAGTTCCTAATGTTAAATGGCTTTTCCCTTTTTTTCAATATATTTCAAGATAAAAAGAATCTTTAAAAATAAATATTTCTTTTTATTAAAATACTTTATAATGAAGAAAAATGTATACATTTTTAAAAAATTAAAGCATATTTTACAATTTTTATTAATTTTTAAATTAAGAAGTTAAATATTTTTTAGTAGTAATACAAAAGTTTTTATGCTAATCGAAGGAGACTGCGTGACCTCAAACATCATTGTGTAAGATTTTAAACATTTCCTTCAAGTAGTTTTTAAGGTATGTAGCGATAACCAGAATAACATAATTTTTGCTTTCTTTTTTCGGGTGGGGGCTTATCTCAACTTTATAAAAGAATTTTCTTCCAGGAAAAATTCCATGAACTGAAACAGAGAACAAAGAATGGCTTCAAATGTTGCTTTAGATTAAGAATTTTTTTTGGTTTTGAAATAAATACAAAATTGAGAATAAGCGAAAAGAAAAATCGATCAGAACATTTAGAATCAAACAGATTCTTCCCTGTTTTCATTTTAAACGAAGTAACGTATGAAACACCAAAATGAAAGATGGCAGCCGATTACGGTTGTAGAAATGTTTTGCGAGATTTTCAATTGATATGATTTCAAAGAAACAAAATTCTGTATAAGTGTACATTTATACAGTATTGAATGATGAATGAATAAAACATTATTCAATGAAATAAAATAGCACTCCTTTTGGATGGATAATGAAGCACCATTAAGCTTTCACAAAATGCCGTGTGTTAGAAATGAAACGAAAGCTTAAATAAATTAATTGTTTCAATTTAAGTCATTTCATGGTAAAAAGCTATTAAGTTTTTAAAAAATTATTAAAAATTCTCACAAATAATTTTCAATATCGTTTGATAGAATTTCTTTTTGGAAAATCGATTGCTATCGTTCTGCTGCATTACATTGTTTTTGTTTCATTTATAAAAGAATATTGCAGAAAATAAGCTTCTGTTTTTCGATTTTCAGCTGGTCCAGAAATTTTTCAGCTCAAGCTTGCTTTATTCAATGCTAGCAGTACGTTAAAGGCGTTACCCGTTTCATAATGTATCTCCCCATTTGATACTGGTTTATTTCATTTAGATCATTTTCTCCACTGGCGAGTTCAAACACAGCCGTGTCGGATCCAGTTTTGACATACCTAACAACATACTTAATATACTTCACAGAATTGCAATACGCGCACGGCGTTGCTCGTGGCATGCTTTTTAATCTGTAACTAAGTGTTTGATCTCACCAGTGCTAGCAGCACGAGCCCGTTTTATAACGACTTTAACAAAATAGAAAAAAGTCCAGGAAGACATAAAGTAAAAACTTAAAAACGAAATCAAAACTCACATATAAATATATATATAATTATTGATTTCTCCCGCTTATTTTCTTCGCAGTAGCGACATTAAGAGAAGATAAATATAAAAAAAGCAACAATAAATTATTAAGTTTGTGCAAACGATTCTATTAGAATTCAAACGTAGTAAAAAAAATCTAGATTTTCGGTACAGTTGGTTTGCCCGCTAAAATGGAGTAATAATTCAGTTAGGCTGAAACAATAAAATCTTCGGATCCTGTTTCAAATAGTTAATAGTTAAGATTAGATATTTTGATTTAAAGCCACCCAACGAAATGTGTGATTTAAAATTGAAGTAAATTACCAAATAAACCAATATTTTTGATTTTGATTTTAGGATTTATAAGAATAATTCCTATAAACCACGTAAAATGTAAAAGAATGAAAACCGAATGAAATTTTGAATGATTTCAAGTGGATGAAAACACCTGAAAAGATAAAGACAAACATAATTTCTCTGATATTAGTCTATGGATTGGATGGACCGTGTACACCGCCAAGATAATCGCTGGATCTTATTTCTGTTTCTTCCAGTACAGCCTGCCCTTGTTTTCGACGTTGCCATGTCTCGTTTCCATTGATCAAAGTGTATTAATTGGGTATTTTAGAGTGAAATAGGGTACGTGCAAACTCATCTTGGATGCAAAGTCTAAAGAAAGATGTAAGTGTTATTTCCTCAGGTGCTTGGGCACGTAAAGCAGCATTTCTTGTCGTGAAGTAAACTTTCTGACCATATCCAAGGTGGTCGTTTAGATGAATCACGGTGGTGGGTCGCTCGTTAATCGGGATGTCATTAAATAATACACACAAAATAAACTCACGAACGTTGCTTTTATTATATATATTTGCTATATTGAAGCATTGTTATTGCATTATTTTTATATTGAAACAGCACCTTAGCACAGAAGCTTTTCTTGTATATCTCCGATTATTTAGAACAGATTTTATAGAATAATACCTGATGTTTAAATATCAGAATTAGCCCTAATGAAATCTTTTCATCTTAAAATAATGCAAGAATTTCACAAAAAATGATAGTTCATTATTTTCAATAGGTCAACGGAAATAAATTTTTTAAAATGTTACAAATTTATCTTATTTGATAAAAGTTTTTAAACATTTTTCAATCTTGCTTCTCATATCGAAAAATTTTGAATTGCTTATGGATTATGACGATTGAAACGCTGTTCAGTGTTGGTTTTTGTTTAAGTTGAGGAAGCACGGTTTGTCACAGAGAAAAAAAAAATATGATTTTTAAGCTACCATCTTGTTAACAGAAGGTCACGAAGATGATTCATAGAATTGAAGAAGAAAATATCTGTAGCTCTATCAAACCATTTCAAAAACTCTTACTAATCCAGGAGGATGCTGAATGTTAAACAAAAATGTAGGCAGTATATTGATAATAATTGGTTCTGCATAAAATTGATTTACGTACATAAGGTGCCAATGAAACCATTGATGGGTTGTTGGGCAGAGCATACTAACTCAATGGCCAAAATCTCTGAAACTTTTATGTACTTCTGCCAGTTAAAATTACATACATATAGTTCTTAGTATTAAAGCGAGGGCTCTATAAATACGCCTCCCATTTTTTTTTAGCAAACTATCTATGTCGGACGGAGCGGAGTTGCTTTACTTCAGGTTTCTGTCGTCTAATTTTGTGCTACATATTACACAAGACCGCACACCTCTCTCGATGATGTAGCAACATTTTAAAATAAAAAACTGTTCTCTAGCCATAATGCTGGAATCAAAATGGGAAATTTTATATTGGAAAACTTTTACTAAGTAACAGGTGTCTTTATAAAATTTTCCCCCTTTATTACAGAAATCAAGTAATTGCTCATTTATGATTCATTGTATCAGTGCAAAATTCAAAAAATAAACCTTTCAGTTAAGAATATGCTTATGTTATAAACTAAAAGTTTTAGGATATTTTTAAAGAGTGTCCGCAGTACTCTGAAATATATATTTCTTTTTATCTCTTCTATCATCACTTCCGACAATCGCAGGGCATTTTACTGCAACTCACGAAAATATTCATTTCTCGTATGTGTCGATTTTGGAAAAAAGTACAGTACGAAGAAAAAAAGAGCCACTCAATATTATTTTGCCGTCGTTCATCGCATATTAAAACAACAGGCACCGAATTTAGGGAAATAACGTCCATTGCATGCTTCCATGCCAAAACATTTAGGAAGGGTTCGCCAACATATTTATAATTGCACTAACTTTTAACTTTCCCATGGCAGCATACATTTTTGTTGATAGATTTCAAAACTTAATGAAAATTTATGGCAAGATAACAAATGTGATCATTCTTGGTGTATTTCTTTCGAAATTATAAGTTAATAAAATTTTGAGTTTTTAGTGTTAAAGTTAAATTTAGAATTTTTATTGATGTTTTGAAAAATAATATAGATATTGATATAGAATTTTTTTGTTGTGATAATATGAAGTATTCTACATTTTCGGTACATATAATTTTGATTTTATAATGATATTGAGTGCAAGTAATTTGTTTATGAAATTTGAGGGGGAAATATTTAAATAGTAACACTTAAAAATTTTAATTGTAATCGACGCAGATACCCATTTGCTAAGTCTGTTCAATATTTCAGCATAACCGTACGAGTAGTTTTGAAGTGTGATCAAATTTTCTATTTTCGCTGTAATACGATGCACTAAGGGGCATCATATGTTTCGATAACGTTTTCACTATTAAATATAATAACTCACCAAGTTATTTTATAAAAATTAAAGATATATAAGTATTTAACAATTTTTTATATATAATTTAAAATCTTTTAAATTAAACTAGTACACTACTTCACTAAAATCGTTCATATACGAAGAATTATATATTGCCAATATGCCACCGACTCACAAAGAAAACCCAGAAAATAAATGGAAAACAGTGAAGGTCAGAATAACTGTCAATAAGTTATTCATTTTAATTCACATAGTAAAATTTCATTAAACCAACGAATATTCTCTTTTATTCTATTACTTTCGCTGATACAAGAAAGGCTATATAAATACTTTTGCATTATTAAAATTTTAACTCTTTGTGATAAAAATTTATCCAGGCGGCAAAATTTATTCAATATATTTATGAACTTATACAAAACTGCCAGAGCTATTAGATGTCGTAATTTTTGCAGAAGAATATAAAAAACTTCTTAGTTTTCAAATGTCAGTTTTATTTGCAGAGGAATTAAACTTTTTTTGTTTAAAATGTTAGTGTGTGAAAAATATTTTACTAAATATGACTGATAGAATCAGGGGACTTTCTAAAAATTAAAATTCTTTCTAAAAAAAAACATTTATTGACTCAAAAATCATAAAATATAGTCCTTCCCTTTATTTAAAGCATTTTTCCAACTGGAACTATATGCGAAATTCTTACGGTTTAAAAATTAGCTATTGGACAACGATAAGAGTAGACAGCTTGCATATATAAACTTTTGATTTAGGGTAGTTTTGGGTTCTAGGGGTCATGACAGATGAAGATCTGAAGAAAGTTTTCGAAAATCATGAGGATCATAGCAATAGATGGTATTCCTATGAGGAATCTACCTGAAAGAAAGCAAAACTACATCAGGTGCATAAGCAAATGTCATCAAGAAACACATACTGAAATACTAAATCTACTGAAACTGTCACAAAACTTTTTCTTACTATTTAAAATTAAAGTAATAATGTTTATTTTATCATTTACGGAACCAATTTTAAATTACAACAGAATGGCAGTGAATATATTTATCGAGGCAAATTAATATAATTTGTGAAATATTAACATTTTACATAATACTTAATAAAAATATGACATACATCAAATCAGAGTAATAGTCAAAGAAAGAAACATATTGTTTTGAATATTTTTTCCTGAGATGAAATTTTTTTAAAAAAATCTATCGAATCACAGTGCTTTCAAAATACATTAGAAGTGTTGCTACACATAGCAGAATTTTTCCGTTGGATAATAGGTTAAAGAAGTCATAGAAAGTGCGAAAAAAAATTATATTGTTCGCTGAATTTGAAATATAGTTAGTAAAAGATTCAAAAGAGATATTAAAACTCTATAACCTCAAAGAATTCCGATTAATCTAAATGATATTAAAACTTTCAGCAGTCTTTGCTGAATAACATAAAATCCTTGTCGTGGGAACATTTGCAGAATTCAGACTATATTAAGTGTTCTCTTCATATTAGATCTAATGCCGGCCAAGTGGAGCTGCATTTGCCTATTAAATAAACGTTGATATCGTGTCAGTCTTTGAACGAAAAATAAAAGACACACGCTACTTTACTTTTATTACGTTACACCGCTTTTATAATTTAAAGCAGCGTTTTATAAAACAATTTTTGTATTATCAGTACAATAAATTCTAGTGCCTAAATATAAATATATATAACAGTGATTCTTTAAACCAAAAGTGGTAATTTATGGAATACATTTGAATAACCATCAGTCAAGTTTTGGCTACACTTGATTAGAACACAATTAATGCAAAACGATTTACCTTAAAGAATATCTTATCAGTGAGACATTATTTAATCTAGACGTTATTCAAAAGCATAAAGGCGACTAAACGAAAAATAAAGTTAAGAAAATACAAGCGGAATTGATTGACACGACAAAATTAGTAATTACTGTGGTGTAGCAGTCAATTAATAATTCTTTGCTACCAATAAAATATATTTTATAATTGCTGAAAGGCCAATTAAAGGACTGATCAAAGGCCTGCCAAGGAAATGCTAACAAATAGAAAATTCTAATCTTCTTGAATTTTTAAACATGCATCTTCGAAAAGCAATCGCCGAACTGTAATTTAAATCATGTTTATTATTTATATGTATGCATGGTATTCAGTATGTTCAGCCTTTATAAAATTCTATAAAATTATTTGTAAATTCAAGTTTAAAAACAGTCATTTGTGGAAAACTCTTCATAATTTACCTTCTTTTGAAGAGCAACTGACATTCTGTTTTCTGCAATGCCATTTCTTTCTAAATCTTAATGGTATTCTACTGGAATTTCTTATATAAGTTTCCCCTACTTCTCTTGCTTCAAATTTATGATATATTGATATGTTTCGCATATGCGTAATAAATGTATTTTTTACAAATACTCATATTTCTCCTGATATTCAAAGTATTTTTTCTTCAAATTTTAATACAGTGCGTCGCTAACATATTGTTATGTATTCTGTAAATTTCGTTTGGCTGAAAACTCTGTGGGTTATAAGCAAAAAACGTGTTAAAATTTTAGTAATTTTTAAAGATTTCTAAATTAATTAAGAATTACAAGATTTTTAAATTTTTCTTCCCGAATATGCATGCTATTTTTAACAAAATATGTGCAAATATTGCACAGATGGAACAAAATAATTGATGAGAGTTTTAAATGATTATCAGACTTCTTTGAAACGGGATGAGCACAAATTATTTTCTTCGTTATCACTTTCTGGTAGGTCCCCTCGTGACTTAATTTTTACTGCAAAATGCGAGTTCTACTTCCAACGTCTTGTTGAGTGAATGCCAAGTTTAGCTGCTGCACTTCGCCGAGTAAAAGGAGGTCCAACACGTTATTACAAGACATTCCATGGCTTTTGGCACTTCAGTGTATTTTAATTAGGTAATAAACTAATTGCCAGATCTGGAGCCTAAGATCTAGAGGATGTCTCCTTTAGCCCTCATGTATATTGCGCGCGTGCGTACACCCGTCCGAAGAACGCCTGGAATAAGGAAAAGAAGAGTAAGTTGTAAAATGCACTAATTGTAATGAACGGATTGCGATTCACTGGATTCAAAAATTAGATAGTTTTGTCGCTCTTAAAGTGCTTCATTTGTTATTTTTGGATGGTTTTGGTGGTAATTTTTAGTTAACGGAACCCCCAATCGCCGCCAAACTGAAATGTCGGCGTTTTCCTGTTTTGGCGCCACATTCATCGCCAAGAAGAATTTGAAGAATCACCAAGATTTAATAAATTATCGCTAAGAGTTGGCGATTTTTGCTTATGTTTAAAATATTTATATTTAATGAAAGACAATAGATAGACATACATTATATATATCATTAGATAGATGAAAGTCCAAAGTTTTATTTCATGCATTTGGATAATACCGGTAAAATTGAACATGCTTCACACATACAACACTGGTTGTTTCCACAAATTCAACAAGATCGGGATGATTTTATCTTCATGTAATACGTTTCTCTACGGAATAGGCTTTGTTTAATTACACAACGCACTGTCGCAAACAGTGATTGAGTTATGCGTGATTCTGCGTTTTTTAAATTTTGAAAATGTCGGCAGTGAACTTCTGTACCTGCCATCGAGTGGCGATGCAATAACTTATACACCGAAATCGCAACTTCTTCCTAGAGATGAAGGCACTCTCGCATTTTTTATTTAGCTATGCTACTTCACCTTTATTATTTATTTGTAATTTATTGAATTTTTGTATTTCTTATGTTTATATTGATTGTATTTGTTGAATGTTTGTACAATGCATCACTTTTTCTTTGTACTCTTCCCCGCCGATGCTATGGGTGAGTGATGCGAGGGTAGTAAATAAATAAAAACTACTGCACCGCTCTTATTTTAAGAGCAGCGCGTTATATATGTTCAAGGTGGCCAAAAGAACAGGGACTAAGAAAATAATTTTAAATTTATATATAAACTTCTTTCATATAGAAATAGTGGTGATAAATAAAAGTCATTTGACTAACTATTATAAAAATATGTACGACCAACGATACAACTATATTTACTTATAAAATTCATAGAAATGACTTTACTCAAATTAATAACTGCAAACAACTTTCACACATACTTGGAAATTACAAAGTATTAATATTTTTACGAACCAAAAGCTAAAAATCAAAATGTTTTGGAAATGATGAAACATTGTTCACTAATGTATAAAATACATACATAAATACTTATAGTATATTATTTCCAGCTGCATTCTTGAATTTAAAAGAATTCCAGTAAATGTGCTTATGCAGCAAAATAATTCTAATGTAGGAAAATAAAAATTCTTAAGTGATATTTATATATATATAAATTATTACGAACAAAAATAAAACATTTCACTTATTTTTTCTTGTTATAAATAAACTCGTGCAGAACATGATATTTAAAATATTTTTTAAAGTTATTTAGAACAATTGTTTCATACGAGGAATTTTGGAAGAATCGAAACATTTTTTAGATTTTTGCTATTTACCAGACTGAATTAATAGTGATTCTCATGTTGCGTCGTTATCTATACCGAGTACTCGAAGTTTATAGCTGTCTTATACATCCCCGGATGGTATGAACTGTACTCGTTCAATGGATGCTTTTCTTTAGACGTGATCTATGCTGCTGATTGATCTCACTGTATAGAAGCAATCCGTTAAAAATGAATTTAAATGGAGAAAGTACTTCCAGCCATATATTTCATTATTCGATTATCACGAATAATAACCGCTTAAATTCATGAATCGATTTTTCACATTGACCGGATATTAATCACAATGACTGATTAATCACATTAACCGTAACATGTATACAACACAAATCAGTTAAATTTTATTTTTTTGTAGAAAGATTTAAACCATACAAACAATCTTTAGTAGGGTTATCTAGAACGAGGCCAAGGATTCTCTTGTTTTCTGCACAACAGAATCATTGCGTTAGTAGAGGAATATCTTACATGAAGATTCTTCCTGGAATTTATCGCTTTGTGTTGACTTTTGATTTTAAATGTTAGACATTTATTTTTAACTCTTATCTCACCACTTCCGAATATCGAAGGGCATTTTACTGCAACACATGCAATTATTCATTTCTCGTATGCGTCTATTTTGGGAAAAAGTATAGTGCAAAGAAAAAAGGAGCCACTCCACATTATTTTGCCGTTGTTCATAACATATGAAAACAAAAGGTACCGATTTTAGGGAAATAAAGTCTATTGCATGCTTCCATGCGAAAAAAATTCAGAAGGGTTCGTCTGTATATTTAAAATTGCGCTAACTTTTAAATTTCCCATAGCAGCATACATTTTTGTTGATAGATTTCAAAACTTAATGAACATTTATGGCAAGATAACAAATGTGATAATTCTAGGTGTATTTGTTTCGAAATTATAGGCAAATACAATTTTGAGTTTCTAGAGTTAAAGTTAAATTTTGAATTTTTATTGATATTTTGAGAAATAGTCTAGATATTGACAAAAATAGTTTTGTTGTGATAGTATGAAGTATTCTACATTTCCTGTACTTATAATTTTGATTTTATAATGATTTTGAGTGCAAGAAATTTTCTATGAAATTTGAGAAAAATATATTTGAATAGTAACACTTAACAATTTTAACAGTAATCGAAGCAGATGACCATTTTCTAAGCCTGTGCAAAATTTCAGCATACTCGTACGAGTAATTTTGAAGTTTGATTAAACTTTCAATTTTCGCTGTAATACGATTCACTAAGGAGGCATCATATATTTCGATAAAGTTTTCACAAATAAATATCATCATTTCACCACGCCATTTTATAAAAATTTGAGGTATATTGGTGTTTAACAATATATATATATATATATAATTTAAATCTTATAAATTAAAGTGGTACAGTGCTTCATTAAAATCGTTCACATACGAAGAATTAGATAATATCAATATGCCATCGACTTACAAAGAATACCCAGAAAATCAATGGGAAACAGTGGAATTCAGAATAAATCTCAAAAAGTTATTAATTTTAATGCACATACTAATATTTCATTAAAGCAACGAATATTCTCATTTATTCTATTACTTTCACTGATACAAAAAAGGCTTTATAAATACTTTTGCATTATAAATATTCAATATATTTATGAACTTATATAAAACTTCCAGAGCTATTGGATGTCAAAATTTTTGCAGAAGAAAATAAAAAAAAAACTTTTCTAGAGAAGCTATGTACTACATAATTTTTAAAGGCATCATGTTTTATCAATTGCAAAACGTAGATCATTTCTTTGAGAATAGCATTTGAGCAGCGAAATAACTTAAAATTTTAATACTGACATTTAAATGAAAGCTGAGAATTTCCCTATCTACATCTGGAGAACACCTTATTTATTTAGAACACAAAATGTCGAATATCTTCCGATCCATTAATGGCCTAATATCCAAAAATTTTTTCTTGTGGTATTTTTTCAAGAGATATTTACTTATGACATCAAAAATGGATATCGCAATTGAAAATTTGTAATTTATTGCAATTTTAAAGATGCAGATGACCCCTTTTGAAAATTATAACCCTATAATCTTTTATTATAAGTTATTTCCTGAGAAACGATACCTTTCTTTAAATGTGCAACGAAAGAGCGCAAAATAATGCTGGGTGACTCCTTTCCCCCCCCCCCCCCGCGACTGTACCTAACCATTTTTCCTTTTAACGACTCATGAAAACAAACTAACTTAACTATGGGACATTGATTCGGACTAGAATAAAATCCATTCTTTATTTATTGAATATCTTGCTTTTATTAAACCTGTTATCATGCCACCAACCACCACGTATCTGTTCCGGTCCACAGCCAAAAAAATTGAAGTGAATTGTGGGAGAAACAGATGCGCGGGAGACGAGGTGGTAGGAGCCATTAAATAATTGAGTTGGGTTTCTGCACAGAGTGCGCACATTTTTGTAGGCGTTCCAGAGGAGAACTCCGAGTGATTATGATGAGTTATCTTGAACGTGAAACATAATTGTACGTATGTATATAGCTCCTATTTAAATAGTACAATGCTGGACAAATGTTAAGGACGATTTTTAAGATGCGAATAATTTGGACTTAATATGGATACAATGGTTCGTAATCAGTTGTAGATAATCGTGGGTTATACAATTGTCGGAACTCACATTTTACAGTAAAGATCACATGGCATTAAGGGGGTTGACCAGAAAGACGAAAAGAATTTTGGCCCGCACCGTTTCACCGAAAGTAGATTAATGATTTGAAACTTCCATCAATGGTTTTGTTTGATTAAAATAATATTTGCTTACATTTTCGTAAAAATAGCAAGGTTATTTGGGAAAAAATAAAGTAATTAATTTCTTTAAAAAATCATAAATTTTCCAGTATGTTTTTTGCTTCTAACATGCCGAGGTTTGAACTAAATTGTACGGCACTTACAGAATACCTGACAATATGTAAAATATGTAGAGTATTAAAAACTTCAAATATTACAAGAAATATGAATATTTCTATTACATAATTTTCTACTGTGCATGTATAAAATGTAGCGTAATTTTTCTTTATAACTTCAGAGTCAGATATAGAGACGAATCCAGGGAGATGCTGCTCCCCAGAGCTAAGCCAGAAATCTTGATTTTATTTAAAATTAATACAACTATTTTTTCTTAATTTCCCCTTTTTAAAAAAATAATAAAAACGTGATAACATTGACTTCTGGCTTGACAGGCTGGAAAATTTTCCTACTTTTCTAGTCATTCCAATTGTACTTGCGACGTTGACGCTGTCGAACACATGTTTTGGCTAGTTAATTAATTGCATTTTTTATCAAATCATCGAAAGTATTGTAGAGGGTTTTATGATTCGTATTGCCAGGTGAGTAATGTCTGTAAATTTTAAGTGATTTGGTTTACATAAGCCATGAGGTTTGACATTCGTCACGACGATACAAATTTTTATGACATTAGCTCCCTCCCCCCCAGACACAAATCCTGCATTCGCCATTGGTCAGATATATAGGTGGACATATATAAAAGTTTCGGTATAAGACCTTTAATATTCAGAAAGATATCGGCATTGCGGCAAGTTGAATTTCGATACACTCTAAGAGAATCTGAATGATGAGGGTCCATGCGGAAACTGAAATTTATTATACTTGAATCCTTGAATAGTTATAATCGAAATGCAATTTAAATTATGTATTTAATTCAAACTATACATGAGTATTCAGTATATTCAACTTTCATAAAATTCAATTTTACTTTTAAAATTCGTTTTCAAATTGCAATTTCTGAACTTTTAAAACTGTTATTTTTGAGAAACGAAACAGGAGATTCAATTCATTGTTAGTGTTTTGTAAAATTAATTCTAATTTCGATAAAATAGCTAATCAATGCAGTAATCCGCTAACGATTTTCCTACATTGCAGTTCCTAGCGCATTATTAATGTAAACAATTTAACAATCAAAATGCAAAAAAATTTAAAAATACATTCATTTAGAAAATATATAAAACTATATTTACAATACCAGTATTTCTCACATCATATTACAGGAGCCCAGGATGAATACGAAAACAATAATTAAAAACTATTACAAACCATTTAGTCTGCAAATGTCACTACTTTTTCAATCTGATCAAGCATATTTCAAGTCACCAGGCGGCGTTACGCAACCATCAGGGACGCATTTATCAAAAATACAACTACTTATAATGTTTCCAATAAAATGACCAATCAATCCACGTATTTTAATTTTTCTTCTTCACTCTTTCTATTCAGTCTGAAGAAATCTTTAAACTGACCAGGCGTCCTCTGTCACTTATCGAACAGACAGGCAATAGAGCCACATATAAAAATCAGCCGCTTAAAAGTTTGCACCAAACAAACCACTTCAATTTAAGTTATATTCTTACTTCCACCTCATCCTTTTCCTTATGTCACCCCTTTATATACTTGTAGTTCTACGTTCTCACTATGTCCTCAGGCAATCTGGGTAATTTCTATCGATGATCGGCCCAGAGGGCGGTGCCTCTTCATTGTTATGGAGCCTTGTAGAATTGAAAGGAGGAAAACAGATAGTTTTGGAACGTTCGCCGCTTTTCTACTGGCTTCCATTTCAGAGAACACCCGAATACGCTCGATGCATATCTTGCAGTCATTTTTCATCAATTCAGCCCGAACGCTACGGCAGGGCAGGAGTAACTCTCTTCCAGGTTATCTCTAATACTATAGTGTTATTGATTGAAACATATTTTCTGTATATATAAACACATCTGATAACGCACAGCACACACGTGATTAATGCAGAAACATTAATATTAAGTTTTTATATTAAAGTTCTGCTGTAAAATTATTGAATTAGATGCAACCATCTTATTATTTTATTTAGTTTTGCAGATTTTTAAGTAAATGTTCTATTTTTCTTTTAAGAACGCTGGGCTTCTATATCTTTGGCATAGCATATGTAAGATTTTGTTTTCTTCATTCCTTTTCGAAAAATACACCGTTTGATTGAATTTAGAGAAAAATAAAGATGATTATTGAGTATGAAAAACGATTCACACTTTTTGTGGATTCTAAGTTTTCCGCGGAGGTTCTCCATTTTTATTATCTAGAATGGAAGCCGGTTGTTACTTCACTTATAATATAGCAAACCTTTTTCTACTGATTCTTATTACATTCCCTTCCCTGCATTCAAATGAATTATAGGAATTTAAATGGTTCATTTCCAAATATCTCTTATATTTGCTAAAAAAACTTTTAAAACGAATTTAATTTTTGGCTTTTCAGATGGCACATATTAATATATTTGTTTCACTAATAGTTTTTCAGGATTTTTTATCATTTTCTAAATGTATTTTTATATCATATATCCTCTAACAATTCTTATTCAAATTAAAAACATGGGTTCGATCTTCCCGGTATCCTCACTCGCCGCTCTTCCTTTTTCTGTCTCTCCCTTATTTTTATTTCTAGTCTATCTTATCTTCAAGAATTGTAATAATTTATTTTCGATAAGTTTTTCAAATAACTCTTATTTAGTTACTTTACTTTAATTAAGATCATAACTTCTTTTCTGAATTTTTAATTTTTTGGTACTTTGGTCGTGGAATTTTACTCAATTCCGTTATTTGTTTCACGTCTTTATTTACTCGTATAGGGCAGAGTCTGTTTTGCATAATCATAAGAAATTCAAGAATGTCCCGCTTCGCATGTCCTTTTATCTTATGTGTTCTCATAATAGCTTCAATTTCGTCTCTAAAGATGAGATCATCATAATCCCTTTCCGTGAGAGGCGCGTTACAATCTGATATAGGTGAGAGGGCTGTCCTCTACTGTTTGAAAAAGGTACTGGTTGCTCTAGAGCTTCTCGTTTACTATCTACACTTTTGTCGTTTTGTTTTACAAAAGTCCCTGTACTATCAATGGACGTATCTGGGGAATGTTTGTGTTTTCGGTTAATTGAAACCTTATTGACAGGAGAGCTTCCCTCTCTATAGAATTTTTCCAGATCGGCTGATTTTGAAATTGCTACCGCTCCTTCGGAGTCCATTATGCTACCATTAAAGTTACTTTCTGTATCATCATCTAAAGAACATGGCACTTCTCCTCTTTCACACATCATACCCAAGTTGTTATAAACACTTTTAATATCATTTTGAGTATTTTCCACATAAACTTCACATTGCGAATTTTGTACACTAGAAAACTCACTAGAAATAATGAAATAAGTAGAAAAAAATCGATTTAAAACAAAACCAATTGCAGCTATGTTTCTGGCAGCAAAATTTAAAAATAGGGTAACTGTTTCTTGTTCCCGAGCTTTATTTCAAAGCATAGAGCCTTCTCTAATTAACTAATTAGTTATTATGCAATTTAGATGCAACCTTGTTGCCAGCAGAGAGGGCCATACCATAAAGCAATATCAATGACACAATTTTAAATTTACAAATTGATAAAAAGATATAAGCTCAGAAAGGAACTGTTGGCAACGACTTGTAGCCACTAAATCAAAAATAACAATAATTATCGAATTGCGGACCCTAGTCCAACAAATAAAGTGATCAATCAATCACTATTTAACCTAGAATGAAACCAGTTAACGCGTTCAAACGTCCGACATGCGCACGACACCAAAACAAGACAACATGTCGGAAGCTAAGTGAGTGTTGCACACCACTCAAAAGAAGAACATAACATAGAAACACAATCAATCAAAGAATCCAAAAAATAACTCTACCGCGATGCACCGAAACACCCCAAGTAGAAACCAACAAGAAATACCTGTGATATCCAAAATAAAGGGCGAAAAACGAACACAAAGAGAAGAGCAATAAAAATCGCAACCTCGTCCGCGGCAGCAAAAGCGCGTTCCACTGTTTTGTCCTATATTTATGTTATTAAGTTCCAAATACCTCATGCCCACATTCTTCTAACATTAGATTCAGAAAGCAAAATTATTAATCAAACTATTAGGTCTATTTTCCATTTTCATCAAGCCATATCTGCTGGATTTATGGCTGGTGGCGCCTGAGACCCCAATGAACCATAAGCGTATCTTGTCAATACGCTTGTGAAAATTAAACAAAGAAAAAGTGTTGTTATCGTCAGAACACTCGACCTCGGTATTTCGTTGAATCCCCACGTTTAAGATGCCCCTAAGTCCGAAAAACACACTTTTAGAATTATATCTGTCTGTCTATGAGTATGTCCCATGTCCATCCAACAGGTTCGGTTGCTGTAATTGCATCAGGCATGGGGCGGCGTTTTGTCTATGAGTGTAAAACGCATTGAGCCTGACAGATCAAATTTGGTATGTTAGTCCTTACATCAAATTTGGGGATTTTCAAAATATTTTCAACGAAATCTGCCGACGGAAAGTTTGTCTTTCCGGGTGAATGTGAACGCGATAGCTGTAAAACGCAATAAGTTAAATGGATGAAATTTGGAACGTGGTCTTCTAACCATAATTGTAGATTTGAATCAAATTTTGTTGTAAATTGGTCGAAAATAAGGCATCCAAAATGCATTCTCTGTTTTCTACATCATGTCACAAAGCACAAAACTCGGCACATTGTCTCATGATATACGAAGGTCGAAAGAGAAAAGGAGAGACATGCTCGATTGTAATGTTACTCTATCGTCATGCCGCAATCTTGGATTTCGAGTGCCATAAAAATCAGAGGAGTCGTGGGGGTCGCGGCGCTGCCAAAGGTTCGCAATTTTTATGCGAGGGGATGAGACTTTTATTAGGGAGTTTACGAGAAGGTATGGGGGAGACTGCTCCTGCTTGTTTACAGTTAAAACAGATTTTTGTGGTATGGTAGAGAGAATTAAATAATGAGAAACACAATCAATGTATTTTTCAATAGAAGTAGTAAAGGCAAATGGTGATGAGATAATGTTATTTTTAAGAACTTTTAACAAAAAGTTAAAAACGGGTCATTTAACCCGTCGTGGTAGGGTTAGTGTTAAGTTTACCAATTTTGTATTTTTTGCAAAGGTGTTTGTTAATATTGAATTTTGTAATGGGTTTTTCACTCACTTCCTGACGCGCTAGAGTTTTTAAAATTTTGCACGTTTATGTATTCTAAAAGTATATCTATGAAACAAACAAGAAAACGATCTTTTTCTTTTTGAAATACCAGATATCAAAGCAAACCGATAAACTACAGGAATCGTCTTCAGTAGGATAATCCTGAACGAACAAAAAATCCCGTTGTTTTCTGTACAAGCTTTAGCAATTGCTGAAAAAGCAGTCTTTTGCCTTGTAGAGTAAAATATTTTATGTATCTATGCAGAAAACACCAGAATCTTTGCACTCTCTCGTTGAGGATTAGACTACTTAAGGACGGTCTTATAATTTTCGTGTTTCTACCATAAAATTAAAAGATAATTAATTTATGTTGTATATAGATTTTTATGTATCAAAACATATAAGAAACAAAAGATAAAAGATCAAAAACATACAAGTCTCAAAAGAAAAAAAATTAATAATTTTTAAAATTATTAAATTTTTATCTTTCTTTATTTGTCTTTCGTTTCTTGTAAGTTTTGATATATTGCTTTTTGTTGATGCAGCTTTTGCACGAATGAAGAAATAGCTTTCTCCTTTTTATAAAATTTTTCTTGTATTTGTGTAATATTTAAATTTTTAGATTTTCTAAAAAAATTTTGTTTTATATTGTTTGTTTATATATATATATATATATATATATAAGGGAAGAAAAGCTATTTTTTTAATTATTCAAAACTCCTCTATCTGTTTTTGATTTGACATTAGGAAAGAAAATCAGTGTTTATTTCGCATTGTTGGTTTTGAGGTTGGGTTTCATGTGTTTTATTTCAAATGGACATGTGATTTTTATTTTCATTTTTATTTATTTTTTATTGAATTGGATTTGGGCTTTTTGATTTGTTTCCTTGTTTCAAACTATTGTTTTTTGTTCAGTGTTCCGGGGAAACAAACTCTTTTTAGCTTTATTGCTAGAGTTTGTGTTTAGAAAACACAGAATTTATGTTTACGCTCTTTCGGGATTTCCCTTGCTGATGATGCGTCCCGGACGTTGGCGTTATGTTCCTTTCCGTTGTTTTGGTTTTTCTTTTATGACGTGGTTTTGATGTTTTCTTTTGTTTATATATATATATATATATATATATATATATATATTCAATAAAGAAATGGACTTTAAGCCTCATATTGACTTCTATCCTGAATATTTAAAACTTATTAAAACTAATTACAATGAATTAGCTGCAGAATTTTTAGATCTAGATATTAAAATCATAGATAATAAATTACTAACAGATATCTTTGATAAAAGAAATGCATTTAATTTTCAAATTAATAAATTCCCTTTTTGGAATAGTAATCTTAGCATATCTGTTTTCAAGAATTTAGTAAAAAATTATATAATTAGAAATAATAAGTTAGTAACTGACATTGATATTAGAATTAAGAACATAAAAAAATTTTATTCCTTTGCACTGGATTATGGAATGCCTATAGATTTTCTAAGAGTATATATAGATAAGAAATATTTAGGTCATTTAGAATAGAACATTCATTTTGGTTTATATAGAAATATTTTTATTTCTTTGATAGTGAGATAGTGTTTTCACATATTCTACTCGTAAAGTGTAATTTTATTCAAATTTGGATACTGAGTTACTGGTTTAAGATTTATTACGTAGATGGCGCCAGGATCTTTCATGTGAAATTTTCCTTTTTAATAGACATTTTTATGAATTTTCAAATATTTTCTAAATAAATAACTGTATTACATTTTTGAAAATGGTTTTGAGAATTTTAATATAGGTATCTTACTAATTCTTGATATCAAAAATTAATCACATTATTTGGTCAATTATGCTGTTTCATGGTAAGAATTTTGGTTGTGGCAAAATGTGATGTCAATGTGAATGCCGCGTTATATTGAAAGAGATGAATTCTGGTAAGTATAAGAGGAGACTCTGATTAGTTAATGTTTAATGAAAAGTATGGGTATTTTATTGAATTATATATTTACTGTCTTTAGCGCAATATCATAGTGCAATATAATGTTATATTACATATTTTTATCCTGAATTTTAGTCGTTTCTATACTGTTATGTTTTTTTGTTAGGGTTAGTATAAGGCTTTTCTTTCTAAATTCTTTCATTTTAGGGTAAATTACCCTGTTTGTTTTTTCAACAACAATAGTAACAAGGATGGTTTGTACAGCAAAATTAATTTAACCTGGCTAAAGCCTGTCCACAGCCAAGCTGCTATATTAATTGTTGAAAACTCCATTTACTTGGTTTGCCTCTTTCAATACTTTTAATAACAACACAGTTTTTTTACTTGTTGACATTAAATTCTTAAACTTGATTTTTTTTGTTCATGGTATATTTAGTATTTTCAATTTTTTAGATTTTATTTAAAATTGATGTATTATTCAAATAATGACTTTTTAGCATAGAATTTGATTCTTGATATGTTTTTTTACTTTATTTCTGTATGATTATATACAAGTTTTTTTTGGATTTATATTATACTAGCAGTACGCGCACGGCGTTGCCCGTGGGATCGGGATTTCAACAAAATAAAAAAAAGCCCACATACAATTGCATAAATGAAAGTTTTAAAAACTAAATCAAAACAGAAATATATATATATCATTGAGTTGGTCCGCTTCCTTTTCCTCTCGACCGAGTACCGTTAAATCCAAATTATGTTAAAAAATTACAATGTGATATTTATTACACCGCGAGCAAAGTATGAAAGCCAAAGAAATAAGTTAAGATACGCTTAAAAATAATAATCGAAGTCATGGAGTAAATCATCTCCTCGCAGAAAGCGAAAGTAATGACGTCACCCTGGCCCTTCAGCCAATGAAATTGCCCGCAACGTTCCGGAGACTGTCGTGGGCGGAAGCTTCGCTAGAGGAAACATATCGTTCAACTACCAGGAAAAAATTAATTTTAAAAAAACTAAAAAAGATATTTTAACCATTCTCGTTTTAAATCCGACAGAACCGTTGCAGTTATAAGCTGAAAAAAATTGAAAATAATAGTGTTATTAGAAAGTCGGATGCAACAAATTTAAAAACAAAACCAACATTTAGGTGCAAAACTGACTGATTTTTAAAAAATTCTCAAAATTCAGTAATTTAAGATAGAAATTCAAAACTAACTTCATTAGAACGGAAATCGCGTGCTCTTTCCGATGGTCTATCTATTTTTGTCGTACAATTATTTGAAACCATTCTAATGAGAAATTAGTGCGAAAAATCAACCAAAACAACACAAAACATTAAATAAAAAAATTCATTTAAAATTTAAAATTTCGGCTTCGAGGTGCACTCAGTCACCATTACGACTATCTGTGTGCCAAATTTCATGGCTGTAAGTGCGATAGATTCGTCTGGAC
>BGPR01003384.1:18561-100427 GCA_013235015.1 Araneus ventricosus | reverse complement strand
ATCGCAAACACACACACACGCACGCACAAGTATTGCTTTTATATAAAGAGAGAGTAGTATGAGGAGTATAATATGTATATATATATAGTATATATATATATATATATATATATATATATATATATATATCTTATATATATATAATATCTAGTATATATATATATAAGAAGAAAAAACATAGATAAAGCACAGACAAAGTTAACCTCGAAACGTGTGTAACTGATTACCTTGCTTACACCCTTCAACCTGGTCTGCAGGATAACCCCACCGCGAACACCGCCACCACCACATCCGTCTTTCCTGGTACTTAAAATTTATTCTGATTTTTTCTAATGTTATACTATACATACTTTTTGATTTTAATTATTCAAAACTCCTCTCTCTCTGTTTATGGTTTGACATTGTGAAAATCAGTGTTTATTCTTACTTAGTGCAACATCGCAAGAAAATGTGAAACATTTTATATTTAGCAATTCACAATAACTTCATTCCTGAAGAAACGTAGTTGTGTTTTAATTCGTTTTCATCGTTCTATGCTCTTTCATTTGTTTACTTACTTATTCTTTTTATATAAGGATGATACATTTAAATATACAAATCCTCCTCATCCTGGAATCATATATCTATTTATTCTTCAATTTCTCTTTTAGAGGATTGTGTGTATTTAGTGAACTCACTGCATAGATCATGTCGAAGAGAAAGCATCGTTTCACCTATCAGGTTGATAAACAGAATACGCATAACTTCCGGGGAGGTAAGTAATCTATCAAACTCCCACTACTCGTTATAGATCTTGCAATCATAAGGCAGCATGAGACTCAATTAGGTTCTGTACCATATTGCCCCCTCCTACTCTTAGATCTCGTGCGACCCAGAAACCGTTCATCAATGTAATACTCTGATGTAAACAGCTTCGCCTATGAGCGGACAATGTAAACACCCTCTTCAACGGGAGATAATAAATAATATTTTGAAATTCAAAAAAGAGGTCCGTCGTTCTTATACCGGTCCGTAAATTACTAAATAAAGAACGTGCCAGTTCATCCATTTTCACATAAACAATATGTTCATTGGGTTTTAATATTTATAACATGTTTCTATGAGTGTTTTCTAAGCGACGAATTAAATTGCTTGGTTTTTTTTGCGTAATATGATTATGAATTCTTATGTTCCTATATTATTCTTTTGCAACATGCATTTACTCAAATTCTTGGTATTTAGAGCAGTTCTGTATTTATATATTTTTTACGTTAGCGTATTAACATTTAGGAACATTTTGATTTGTAGAAGATGCTCATAAACTATTTGTAGTTTGTATATGAAAGTTTTTTAGGTTAATTAATTTGTAAATTCATTTCTATGAATTTTGTAAATAAAAATAGGTATATGGTTGGACGTGCTATGTCGACAATACTTATTAAATCATTTTATAAATAACCACTTTTTATAATGAAACAATTTTATATAAATTTAGATTTTTCCTCAACATTTAACACTGTTTTTTTTCTTATAATGAAGCGCTGCTCTTAAAAAAAATAAGAGTGGGCTTAAATTAAAAAAAAAAAGAAATGTGAGTGTATATCACTGAAATAAGCAGATTTCATTTCAATGTATAAGTGATGCAGCGCCACTGATGGCGAACGTGCCGACGTTTCAACTAAAAGACGAATGCAGAATCACGCATAACTCCATCACAAGTGCTTGTGACAGTGTGTTTAAAAATAAAGTCTATTCGAATGGTCTTTGACCTGAAAGAAACAAGGAAATTCAAAATTCTCATGGAAAATATTGTAGCATGATATTCATCATATTCAACATCGTACATCTTTATCATTTCCTTTTTTTATAATAATATATGTAATCGATTTAATTATGTTTAGAAATTATAAAATTATTTGAAAATATCAACATGTAAGATATTTCCATTTAAATTTGAAACAAAACTACGCTAGAAGTCATGAAAGTTAAATATTTTTGAAAAAATGCTAATATTTGAATTAGACATTATGCTTTGAGAGACCCACAATTACAGGATACTGAGCATTTAAATAACGAATGATTAAAATTCATGTCCATCTCAAGATTCTCATCTCAAAATCGCAGAATATGGCAAGAGATAATCCTTTCCAAATGCAACCAATGCCTACTCATTCTCAAAAGGTCACTGTGTGGTGCACAGCAGCATTTATCGTTGGCCCTTTCTTTTTTTCAGAGTTTGTCTTCGGGTGGTGTAACTGTACAGTCAATAGGACAATTATGAATTTCTTTGCGAAACCACCTTCGGACTGAACAGCGTTAATGTCGGGATAGCACAATTTTATGTGATGGCGCTCCTCATTAACCAGTAGCGTACTGTGAATCTCATTTTGGAAATGACAGAGTTATCAGTCGCGATTTAACAACCTGGGAAATCGCGACCTGAAATATCTGACTTCTAGCCGTGGGGAGACCTAAAAGATGTATGGGGGGTCGGATAGAATTTAGTTGAGTTGAAAAAAACCGCATCATGCAACATATTCACAATATACCACTGAAATTCGATGTGTTGTCGAAATTCTGTTTCGCGCTTTCAGCTCATAGGAGAAAACGATGTACAGTACATCGAACATTTCTTAAGAAATTCAGAAGCCGACTTCCTTTTCTTGATGGTTCTCATCAGTTTTATTTTTCTACGTTTTTGGCCTAGGGACAATTGAAACCATTTCTATCCGGTTTGGCACCACCTTGTCGTGGTGGATGGTCTGAACAAAGATGCCACAACAACATGACACGTCCTTAATTATCATCTTAACATTAGTATATATTTTAAAAACAATCTTTTAGCATCTTTTCACGAGTACAAGGCCATCTATCGATCAACTTTGACTTTTTCTCTTTCGTAAACAAATTCCCATTTCTTCACGTATACTCAGGTGAAATATCAGGTAATTCTGACCAGTGGTTCTTCTTTTGCCACCTTTTGAAAATGAACTTTAATAATAATTACATCATGTAGTAAACGTTATCAACTTCATAATGAGAGGTTCTTCCGATCAATGATTACTTTAGAATATTAGAATATATTCAGGAGCTAATAACAATCCTCATGATTATACAGTAAGACTTTCCTTGCACACTCATAATGGTGTTTGATTCTATAAGTGAGTCACATCAGATATAAAGTTACACTACTTATAATTTATTTACATGAATATTTAATTTAACGAATGATACTGTGCGTCATAAAATGTTGCCGCTGAGATTCTGTTTATTGACCATTCAGATCTATTCATTTTTCATTTATTTTATATGAACTCCTACAAGGATCCTCTGCTCTCGGAATTCTTCACATTCCGTCTAACAATTGATCGGCGATTTTTTTTTTAAATCGCAATTAGATGCAACGTTCCATACGTTTCAAATATACATCAAATACGTTTGCACGAAGCGAATTGAGTTACAGGCAAAACTTATTAGTATAATACGATTTGCACTCGTAATAGTTCAAGAAAGCAGAAAAGTTTGCGGAAAATCGCAGGATGCAGTAAAAAAAAACTACTTTCTACTCGCTGGAAATCGTGGATAAGCTTTCAGAGGGTTCATCTAAGATATAAAAGAGAAAAGTTACTCGCTGACTCATCAGAATATTCCCAAATACTGGGATTAGAAATTGAAATTGTCTGGTGGTTGTTTCGGGTTGTAGGTGCTCACTAAGAAAGGATTTTCGAAATTTAAATAGAAATTTAATTAATTAAAATTAGCCTAAACGTTAACGTTTTTCAGCAATACTTGGAGCATTAACACAAAACAGTCATAATATCATCTTAAAGTTCCAAATATTAGATTTGAATGATACCAATTTCATTTTATGGAACAATCTGTTTAATTTTAATTAATTTTTAAAACTGTTTTCAAACAATTTCTAATAATCTAATTTGATCTCTGCTATGCTTTTTTTAGTTTCGAGGATTTTTGCATTAAAACTAAAGACATGAAAATATTTTATCTCGAGTCATAAGGTACCATGATTGTATTAAATGGAATGAGGTCAGTACCATCTAGTTGAATATAAAAGTTGTATTTTATTTTAGATATATGAAAATTTTCTCTTTCTCTACTCAAATTCTAAATTTTTAAGTAATGAAGCTACTTGAGTCTCGATTATGTTTATGACAGATTTTTGTCGTCAAAATCTTTCAATATCAGACCACTATCTGGGAGACTTTTTTCGTTAATGTTGACTACCAAAGAATTTTCCATTTTCAAAGGCTATATTTTAAAATGGCTAAAGTACATCTTTGTTTTTAAGTACTTCATCAACGCTGTCAAGTTATAATTCTGCCATGAATTTATAAATATTTTAGATGTTCACCTTTCTCGAATATGAAATACACATAGAAATTGCTGTCACTGTCAAAAAACTCTGAGGTTCATTTGATCGATTAGAGATGTCTGAAATAACCATTTTTCAATTACGCCCTGCCTTTGAAAAATGATAGATCAGGAAAGCAGAGACAAGCTAGAAAATATTTGATATGAGCACTGAACACCAAACTGTAAATTTTTGATCCAAATTTAGATAAATCTCACTTTGCTAAGATTATGCTTGCGTTCCGTAATGGATACAATAACCAAAAAAGTTCACAAATACTAGATAGATAAAAAAATCATCAAACATTTCTATTTAGAACCAGTACAGTCTTGTCTTTAGCGTCAAAAAATAATAATAATATAGTTGTAAAGGTTTATTTTGTCTTAGTAACGAATTTTATTTATTTATTTATTATTATTCATCAGACAAGTTCTATCTCATTAAAGGTGAAAATTTGCCTAAATGTTGCTTTTATCACTTATTAACATAATTAAAATAAAATACCCCTCTATTAATAAAATGTCCAAATGTTTTAATGTCGGTACCAAGAGATATAAATACTACAAACTTAAGTGAACCAAAAAAATAAAAATCCCTTATATAACCCCTGTTTGTTTTAAATATCAAAGAACTGCCGAAAAATTTCTGCTATCAAGTTTACGTAACAAGCAAACTTACAGGCAAACAGACGAAAATGCTGAACGGTGGAGTTGAAGTTCTTCACTGGTCAATTATAGATCTCACAAAAAGTTTGAAAAAAATCCGTCAACCCATCATATCAAAATTGTAGCTGTGATTTTCTAAAAAATTGATTCAAATTATCTAAATGTAGACAGTCTAATTGTTTGCTCAGTCTGTCTGTGTACTAGAAATAAAATCATACTAATGACTTGTCATAAACAAATGGACTCAATGTTTTAAAGGCGTCAAGCTCGCCATTATAGGGGCCAGATTATAAAAAAATAAATTAAAACGGCCACCATCTTAAAAAGGATTGAAAAAAAATAAATTTCAGTACATACATCCTTTAGATCGCTTCACACACTTCTCATACAAATTAAGCAAAAGCGATCAACGCGGTTGTCGCAAATAGTGTAAAACAATATCAAAAAACGAATAATTTTTCATTCTGTGCGTCAACGAAGAGATCCCAAATTTATTTATCGCTTTTGTTAAAGCAATACGTAACTGAACGAAGTACATCGAATATAAGAAGCAAAACATAATAGAAAAAACAATAAAATAACAAACTTTCATATCAAATTCGAACAGATATGAGAAACGAATTGAAAGTATAACCGAGTAAAGATAAAAATGCGAATATTAACAGATGGAAAAATTATATTTTACTGATTTCTTTCACTATTTCTCTACCCTTTCTATCGTCATCGCTTTTCTATTTAATCTTCATCGCTCCCAACATACTGCACTTTCCTGGCAATAGACAAAGTTAACCCTCGAAACGTGTAACTCGACACTCTGTTAACACCCCTTCAACTCCGGTCTGCAGCATAACCCTCCGCGAACACTGCCACGTCAACATCCGTCTTTCTGGTACTTAAAATTTATTCTGATTTTTCTCTAATGTTATATCATATCATACTTTTGATTTTAATTATTCAAAACTCCTCTCTCTCTCTCTGTTTATGGTTTGACATTAGGGATGAAAATCAGTGTTTTATTCCTTACGGCGTAACTTATCGCAAGAAAATGTGAAACATTTTATATTTTAGCAATTCACAATAACTTCATTCCCTGAAGAAACGTTATTGTGTTTTAATTGCGTTTTTCATTTTACGTTCTATGCTCTTTCATTTTACGATTTATACTCTATTTTTATATAAGGAGGATATACATTTAAATATACAAATCCTCCTCATCCTGGGAATCATATATCTATTTATATTCCCCTTTCAATTTCTCTTTTTAGAGGATTGCGTGTATTTAGTGAACTCAATTAGCAGCATAGATCATGTCGAAAGAGAAACATCGATTTCACCTATCAGGTTGATAAACAAGAATAACGCATAACTTCCGGGGAGGTATAAGTAATCTATAAACTCCCACTACTCGTTATAGATCTTCGCAATAACAAGGCAGCATGAGACTCACATTTATGGTTGTTACTTAACCATATTGCCCCGCCTTCTACCTGTAGAATCTCAAGTGGCCCAATGTAAAAACCGTTCAGTATCAATGTAATACTCTGGATGTAAACAGCTTCGCCTATGAGCGGACAATGTAACAAATCCCCTTCAACGGAGATAAATAAATAATATTTTGAAATTCAAAAAGAGGTCCGTCGTTCTTATACCGGTCCGGTAAATTACTAAAATATAAGAACGTGCCAGTTCATCCAAGATTTTTCACATAAAACAACTATGTTCATTGGGTTTTTAAAGTAGTTTATAAACCATGTTTTCTATGAGTGTATTTCTAACGCGACGAATTAAATTTGCTTTTCGGGTTTTTTTGCGTAATTAGTGATACATATTCAGAAACTGCTTAGGAATTCTTAATTTCCTATATTATTATTCTTTTGCAACATAAGCACATTTACTCAAATTCTTGGTAATTTAAGAATGCAGTTGCAAGTATTTATATATTTTTTACGTTAGCGTATTAACATTTTAGGAACATTTTGATTTGTAGAAGATGGCTCATAATAATATTTGTAGTTTGTATATGAAAGTTTTTTGCAGTTATTAATTTGTGCAAATTCATTTCTATGAATTTTGTAAATAAAAATAGGTATATGGTTGGACGTGCTTATGTCGACAATACTTATTTAAATCTATTTTATAAATAACCACTTTTTATAATGAAACAATTTTGTATATAAATATTTACGATTTTACTCCTCAACATTTAACACTGTTTTTTTTCATATATGAAGCGCTGCTCTTAAAAAAATAAGAGTGGAGTAGTTTAACAAAATAAAAAGAAATGCGAGTGTATATCTACTGGAAATAAGAAGCGATTTCATTTCAATGTGTAATAAGTGATTGCAGCGCCACTTGATGGCGAGAACTGTGCCGACGCTCTTAAGACTAAAAGACGAATGCAGAATCACGCATAACTCCATCACTGCTTGTGACAGTGTGTTGTGTAAATAACAAAGTCTATTCGAATTGGTCTTTGACCTAGAAAGAAACAAAGGAATTCAAAATTCTCGGCGAAAATATTGTAGCATGATAATGTCATCATATTCAACATCGTAATTTATTTTATCATTTCCTTTTTTATAATAATATATGGCCGTCGATTCTAAATTATGTTTAGAAATTCATAAAATTATTTGAAAATATACAACATGTAAGATATTTCCATTTAAATTTGAAACAAAACTACGCTAGCAAGTCATGAAAGTTAAATATTTTTGAAAAGTAGATTTGCTAAATATTTGAATTAGACATTATGCTTTGAGAGGCGACCCCACAATTAAACAGGATACTGAGCATTTAAATAACGAATGATTGGTAAAATTCCATGTCCATCTCCAAGATTCTGTCTATTCTCAAAATCGCAGAATATGGGCAAGAGATAATCCTTTCCAAATGCAACCAATGCCTACTCATTCTCAAAAGGTCACTGTGTGGTGCGGGTTTACAGCAGCATTTATCGTTGGCCCTTTCTTTTTCGAGGAGTTTGGTCCTTCGGGTGGTGTAACCTGTACAGTCAATAGGACATATTATGAATTTCTTTTGCGAAACCAACCTTCCCAGGACTGCAACAGCGCTAATGTGTGGATAGCACAATTTTTATGCAAGATGGCGCTCCTCCTCACATTGGAGCACCAGTGAAGCAACTGTTGAATCCTCATTTTGGAAATGACAGAGTTATCAGTCGCGATTTCCCAACAACCTGGGAAATCGCGACCTGAACCATTGCGACTTCTAGCTGTGGGGAGACCTAAAAGATGTTGTGTATGGGGGTCGGATAGCGAATTTAGTTGAGTTGAAAAACCGCATCATGCAACATATTCACAATATCACCACTGAAACACTCCGATGTGTTGTCGAACATTCTGTTTCGCGCTTTCAGCTCATAGGAGAAAACGATGTACAGCATATCGAACATTTCTTAAGAAATTCGAAGCCGACTTCCTTTTCTTGATGGTTTCATCAGTTTTTGCTTTTTCTACGGTTTTTGGCCTAGGGACAATTAAAAACCGATTATTTCCTATCCGCTTTGGCACCACCTTGTCGTGGTGGATGGTCTTTGAACAAAGAGTGCCACAACAACATGACACGTCCTTTAATTATCATCTTAACATTAGCATATATTTTAAAACAATCGCTTTTTAGCATCTTTTCACGAGTACAGCGCCATCTATCGATCAACTTTTGAGCTATTCTTTCTTTCGTAAAACAAATTCCCATTTCTTCACGTATACTCAGGTGAAATATCAGGTAATTCTGACCAGTGGTTCTTTCTTTTTACAGCCTTTTGAAAATGTAACTTTAATAATAATCACTATGTATAGTAAAACTTTATCGTAACTTCATAATGAGAGGTTCTTCCGATCAATGATTACTTTTAGAATATTAGGAATATATTCAGGAGCTGTTTAACAATCCTCATTGATATACAGTAAGACTTTCCCCGTAACTTCATAATGAGTGTTTTTGACTATATAAGTAGTCACATCAGATATAAAAGTTACATCACTTATAATTTTTATTTACATGAATATTTAATTAACGAATGATACTGTGCGTTCATAAAATATGTTGCCGCTGAGATTCTGTTTATTGACCATTCAGTATCTATTCATTTCTTCATTTATTTATATGAACTCCTACAAGGATCCTCTGCTCGGAATTCTTCAGCACATTCCGTTCAATCCACTGACTGGCGATTTTTTTTAAATCGCTAATTAGATGCAACGTTCTCATACATACGTTTCAAACATACATCAAATACGTTTGCACGAAGCGAATTGTTAGTTACAGGCAAAACTTTATTAGTATAATACGATTTAGCACTGTAATAGTTCTAAGGAAGCAGAAAAGCTTGGGAAAATCGCAGGATGCAGTAAAAAATAAACTTACTTTCTACTCGCTGAAATCGCGGATAAGCTTTCAGAGGGTTCATCTATAGATATAAAAGAGAAAGTTACTCGCTGACTCATCAATGAATATCCCAAACTACTGGGATTAGAAAATTGAAATTCGTCTGGTGGTTGTTTCTTGGGTTGTAGGTGCTCACTAAGAAAGGATTTTTCGAAATTTTAAATAGAAATTTAATTAATTAAAAATTAGCCCAAACGTTAACGTTTTTCAGCAATAATTTCGGAGCATACTATCGCACAAAAACAGTTTCAATATCATCTTAAAGTTCCAAATATTAGCATTTGAATGATACCAATTTCATTTTTATGGACCAATCTGTTTAATTTTAATTAATTTTTAAAACTGTTTTCAAACACAATTTCTAACAATCTTTTGATTGTTATCGTCTGCTGCTTTTTTTTTAGTATTCGAGGATTTTTTGCATTAAAACTATAAAGACATGAAAATATTTTATCTCGAGTAACAAGGTACCAGTATTGTATTATTATGCGGACGAAGTCGCGGGCATCATCTAGTTGAATATAAAAGTTGTATTAATATTTTAGATATATGAAGAATAATTTCTCTTTCTCTACTCAAATTTCTAAATTTTTAAGTAATGAAGTCTATTGAGTCTCGATTATGTTTATGACAGATTTTTGTCGTCAAAAATCTTTCAATATCAGACCACTATCTGGGAGACTTTTTCAGTTAATAATGTTGACTACCAAAGAATACTTCCATTTTCAAAGGCTATATTTACAAAATGGTTAAAGTTACATCTTTGTTTGCCCAAGTACTTCAAAAATAACGCTGTCAAGTTATAATTGCCATGAATTTATAAATACGTAATTAGATGTTACCTTCTCGAATATGAAATACATAAAGAGAAATTGCTGTCATCGTCAAAAAATTCGAGGTTCAGATTTGATCGATTAGAATGTCTGAAATAACCATTTTTGCAATTACGTCTGCCTTTGAACACGATAGATCAGAAACGAGACAAGCTAGAAAAATAAATTTGATATGAGCACTGAACACCAAAACTGTAAATTTTGATCAAATTTTAGATAAATTCCGTTTGCTAAGATTATGCTTATAGTTCCGTGCGTGTGAATTTGGATACAATAACTCAAAAACACAACACACTAGATAGATAAAAAAACTGTCGTATCATTTTATTACTAGAACCAGCAGTTCTGTTCTTAGCGTCAAAAATAATAATAATATAAGTTGTGCGGTTTATTTAAGTCTTTAAAAATTTAGTCTTTATTTATTTATTTATTTATTCGAATTCATCAGACAAGTCTCTCATTCTATTAGTATACAGAAAATTACACTTAAATGTTTGCTTTTATCACTATTAACATAATTAAAATAAAATACCTCTCTATTACCAAAATGTCTCAAATGTTTTAATGGTACCCAAGCGCTGAGACAGTTATAAATACCACAAACTTGAAGCGGAACCAAAAAAAATAAAAATCCTTACGCATAAATCGTTTTTAATATTTAACATCAAAGAACTTCATGAAAAATTCGAGCAAAGCGTTGGTCAAGTTTACGTAACAAGCAAACTTACAGGCAAACAGACGAAATGCCGAACGGTGGAGTTGAAGTAGGAAGTCTCTCTTCACTCGGTCAATTATAGATCTCTGCAAAAGTTTGGAAAAAATCCGTCAACCCATCATATCACAAAAATTGTAGCTGTGGATTAAAATTTGATTCAAATCTATCTAAATGTAGACAGTCTAATTGTTTGCTCAGTCTGTCTGTGTACTAGAAATAAAATCATAATTAAATGACTCGTCATAAACAAATGGACTCAAATGCTTTAAAGGCGTCAAGCTCGCCATTGTTTAGCCAGATTATAAAAATTAAAACGGCCACCATCTTAAAAAGGATTAGAAAAAAAATAAATTTCCTTACACATACATCCTTTTAGATCGCTTCAAGACACTTTCATACAAATTCGAAGCAAAGCGATCAACGCGGTTGGTCGTGACAGTGTAAAAACAAGTAATATCAAAAACGAATAATTTTTCATTCTGTGCGTCAACGAAGAGAGATCCCAAATTTATTTATTCTTTTTGTTAAACGACGAATCTAAGCATAAAACGCTCCATTTTGTGGAAATAAACGAGTAAGTAAAGAGAACACTCACGCTGGCATTCATCTTGAATTCGTCAATATCAATGCTGGAGTAGAAAAGAGATTCGAACCTCCAGTCCGAAACATCGCAGCATGATAATGTTTTAGGCATGTTTCGTCTGCCTTCATATTATGTTTAAAAATTATAGGGTATGATTATACAGCAGCGATGACGTGCACAACAAATATTCATTTAATATTCTTGCTTATTTGCGTTTAAAGGCAGTAACTAGCACAATGAAAAGTAATGTTGTAAAATATACTTGTAGCCGTTACAATCAACTGCCTTCTCCTTTCTATGGTAGGTGGCGCTACTGAAGCCATCTTCTTCCCATGATGCCTCTCTGTCATTCTTGTCTGGTGATCTAGTACTCTGTTTTGTCTTGTGTGTTGTAACTTGTTCTGTGCTGTGGAACGTAGCCTAATAAAAATAGTTCCTAAAATTGACTGGATTCTTCAGCAGCACAACACACAAACTTAAGTCTCGTCCCTCTATATAATAACATTTATTTTTAAAAATGTATCAAGATTTAGGAAAACAATTGTGCGAAAATAAAACTGGTATCTTTGATGAGCTAATTGTTTGAATTTTTAAAGTGGTTCAAAATTCTGTATTATTTCTGTATACCTGACCTATATTTAAGGTTTGTCGAAATGAATGAAGAACTTCTCCCGTTTTATTTTTTGTGAATTGTTATGGACATTTTAGTTAATTATGCTCTACGTTTCATTGATTTGCTTTCCCCCTCCGTTTATAAGTTGATAATAGTAAAATAAGGACTTCGTTTTGAAAGTCAACTGTAACTGAACTCGACTCGTAGTATTGTGTAACTTTGCTTCTGTTTACCATTATTAGAAATGATTTGGTTTTGGATTCGGTTTTTGAAGTTATAAAAGACTTCTAATTTTTCAATTGTTTTTAAGTCAGTGTCTTTTATTTTTCATTTTTGTGTTTTTTTATTTCGTACTTTCAACTCTGTGTTTTATTTGTTCAGTATTCAATTTATGTAATTCCGTGAATTATCCGTAGGAATATAGGTTAAAAAGGTCATATGAAGTGCGAAAAAACATTTATTGTTTGCCAGATTTTAATTTTTAAAAAATATAATTAGTAAAAGTGCCATAAGAGATTTTAAAACTTTCCTATCTGAATGATCCCGGTAAATCTAATTGATATCAAAACATTCAGTAGCCTTTGCTGAATAACATAAAATCCTTGTCGCGGGAACGTTTGCAGAATTCAGACTTCATTAAGTGGCATCTTCAAATTAGGTCTGCTGCCAGTCAAGTGGAACTACAATCGCTCAATAAAAAATCGCTGATGTCGTAAATAATTTCTATGAGAAAAAAGAAACATTCGCTTGGTTTTTGTCGAATTACACCGCTTTCATAATTAATAGCAGCGTTTCATAAAAGAAAATCTTCCTGGTACAATTAAGATGCAAGTTCAAAAATGTAAAAATATATATAATAATGTTTCTGTAAAATAAAAGTGGTGAATAATGCAATAAATTTGAATAAATATTAGTCATGATTACACTTGATTAAAACACAATGAGTGCAACAAAATGGCGGGAAAAAATAGTCTAAACATTTAGCAATAGATGGCGCTTTACACGGACATTTTCATCCCAATGCGATGGTCATTGTTTGTGTTGCAGTTTAAACTAACTGAACTGTAAAACTTTACTCTAGCCATGAAACAAAAATCAAAATGGAAAATTTTATATTGGAATAGTTTTTACTAATAAACTGGTGCAGTTTTAAAATTTTCCTTCTTTATTACCGAAATTATTTAGTTATATAGAAATTCAGCGCGAAATTCCGAATATAAACGTTTGAATAAAGGATATGTGAAAAGCTATAACGTTTAGATAAGAAAAGGCGGTGCACAATACTATGAATTTTTTTGTTTTTGCAGTCTTCTCTCATCACTTCCGACTATTGCAGAGCATTTCAATGCAACGCATTGAATTATTCATTTCTTGTATGTAAAAATGGCTCATAAAATGAAACTAAGTTAATTATGCGACATCGCCTCGGAATTGAAAAAAAAATCTATATTTTTTATTGTATTCAACCCTTTATTAAAAATTTATTTCAATACTTGGCAACAAACAACATTTTTATGCCTTTTTAAAGATCATGAAATATTTGCTTTTTCGTAAACTTGTCCGGAAAGACGCAAGAAGACAATCGAATGCTGCTATAAGCTTCGCTTCTTTAATTCAAAAGTCACCTTTGGTGACTAGCTGATTTCTCCATTTTATTAATACGTTAATCAATCTTTGAGCAAAATAAATAAGATTTTAAATTTTGAATAAAGCTATCGAATGAAATATTTTCAACTTGCAATTTCTGAACTAAATAAATTGTTATTTTTCAAAACGAAACAATAGATTCAAATCAGTGTTAGTGTATTGTAAATTAAATCTAATGTCGACAGAATAGCTAATATAAAATTTTAACAGCTAAAATTGTTCCTACATTACAGTTCTGCTTCATGAAATAAAACAAAAACAAGTTTAAAATGAACTGCAGTTTCATGTGAAAATGGCATAAGGAATAAGTACACGTATAAAACTTAAAAAATTAAAATAATATAAATAAAGGAAGCAATCCGCGACATGCAATTCAAATTCGAGGCAAAACCGGGACAAAGCATAATATTGAAACTACATCGGGTAATTTCTTTTTAAAGTCTTCTTTCTCCCTCTGCCTTCTGTGAAAACAATAAACTGCAAACATGGACGAAAATAAACACAGAAATGGATTATTTAAAAATAGTCAGACACACAAAACACGAAACATCACATGCAAATAGTATACTGAAACTAACATTATTAGAATGATAAATTGTTTTTATGTATATTTTACAACGATACCTTTCATTAATTTAGTTATTGCTTTTATACTCACGTGCTTTGTGGCGATATTAAAAACATTATGTGTGTATATGGTTGCGTCCACTTTTACATAAGTTTGTATTGAACGTGGAGAGAATGAGTCTCAGGCCCTTATTCACCAACTCTTTAACACTTGGATTAAACCTCGAATCAGTGTTAATCCCTTGATCATATGAAAATTCGTATTCTCCAACGAAAATCCGGAGATCACCGGCTATTTTAACACCCTGTTTTTGATCCTCAGAAATCGGAGGATTAACAATGATAATCGCGGATTTTCGTTTTATGCATGCGCATTTCTCTTCTACCTTCTGTCAAAACAAACATGGCAGACGATGGATTGTCGTATTTAGATGATATTGAAAGTTTAGAAATTTTAGAAATAATCGAAAGAAGGAAAAGATCTGTGCATCCAGATAGAGCGAATGATTTGGACTGTATGAACAATGTAGCCTTTCTATCGCGTTATCGTTTAACCTTCCAGCTGGCGCGCCTGCACAAATTTTACGACTTATCGTGCATCTTATTACATATATATATCGTGTTGTTTTACAAAAATAAATGCAACTTTTATTCATGTTATCTGTATTTAGTAGCTTAATAGTAAACAAAGATTTTACAAATACAATTTGCACGGAAGGTTGAATACAGATACAGGCGAATCCAGTCTTGAAAATCTGAAATCTCCTATTGGATTGATTTTTATTGCCCTTCCTTTTCAGATTTTTATAGTACATAATCAATTGCTTCGCATTCCTTTTTGCAACTCCGGGAAAACTGTTGAACATGGCAGTTAATTCTGACCAGGCGCTTGCCTTGTCTTTATTAGTTGTTGCATCTGTTTTTTTTTAATTTTTAATTACCGATTTGAATTTATCTAAGGAGATGAGAAAAGCCTCTGCCTTAATTTCTGTAAAATTCTCCGTTTTACGATCCATAATTATTGCAACAACAAGAATAAAACGACAGAATCAAAATACAGCGTTAGTTGATCGAAACACGAGATAATGTTTATATTATGTCTCTGTCATCCATTGATTGAAGCGGAACGAAAAACTTCGGCGAAGTTCGTTTATTGTCCAATCAAAACGTGGCTTACATTTTTCTTCCAGTTAAGCCATGGATCACGTAATTCGTAGATGGAGAATACCGAAGGACTGTGATCCAGTGTTAGTATGATTCTCGGATTTGCTGATTCGCGATTTAATCCTGGATCAATCATGTTTGGTGAATACGGCCCTCAGTGATTCTAGTTTCTTTCTCATGACTTACACCAGAAATTCAACTGTCTAATCCGCATTCAGAGTTGAAGAAATTCAGCACCATATCATAAAATTTCCAAGATATCAGTTGTCTATCCTTGGATTTCTCTTTAATCCAATAATTTTCTCTCAGTTCAACACGTAATAGTTCTGAATACAGTTTCTCTTACGAAACTACAAAATGATCCCTCTCACTTAAATTTGCATAAAGAAAACCTTAAATATCAAATCACACGTGGTTGTTTCTAGATCTTTTCTAAATAGCCTCCCCACTGACAATAAGAGTGTTTTCTACTTGATTGTTTTTCTTTGTGTATGTCTTTCTTCTTTTCATTTCTCTTTGCATTTCATTTGAAATTTTTACTTTCCTAATAGTTCTTTCTACAGTGTTTAAGTTAATAACTCAGACTGAGAAAAAAGGAGTAGCAATCTTCTACTTCGAAAATGATGTGTTACACTGACACAACGACATTTATTGCTTTAGTAGTGATGTGATTTGATATTCGAGGATATATTCTGATTCTGTTTCAAAATTTGATTACTAAAACAGACGTTCAGTTTAAAAACATTTGAAGTTACACATTCTCTTCGATTTACAAATTTTGTAACTGACTACAAATAAGAACTTAGAACCAAAAAAAAGGAAAGAAATTTCAAAGTAAAAACGTAAGTTAAGGTTTTATGTTTAGCTTAAAGTACCTACAATAGCGGACATATGTATTTCAGAATATGCACAATAATTAAAGATACATTGTTTGAATTTTTTTTGTTTTAAATACAGTTTAAAAGCAATTTTGAATGAAAATAGTGTTGAAATTATAAACCCGACTTATGGCCGAGTCACCTCTAGCGCCCTTAGACCCTCTAGCGCTCATTTGAATATGCACCACCTTTCACAAAATTTTGAAATTAAAATGTTTCAAAAAATATTTTTTTAATGCTGTCAGAATAAAGCTCGTTGGTTTGCTTCCTTACGGCACAATAAGCTTCATATTTTAATGCTTTCTTTGCCATGAGCTGTTTTACATTGTCCTCTTATTTATGCTCTGTCCAATGTCTCTCTTGTCCTTTCAGTAGAGCTCAATACTAGGGTGGGCCGAAAAACACTTTTTTCGAAATCGCTATTCTAATAGTGCGGAAAGGGTTCTCTCTGGGTTCAATAAAAACGGTGTAAAATATTTTTCTGATTGGATAATATCTTCTGCCCCCGCATCACACTTGGATTTTGGAAATTTGGGTAAAAAGTTGCAATTTCTACTCGGCGTAGGAAATATATGTATTTTTCAACAATACTATTCTAATAGTGTGGAAGAGGTGCCTATTGGGTTTAATAAGAAAGGTGTAAAATATTTTTTCGATCGAATAATAACTTCTGTTCCCGCATCGCAATTGAAATTTTGCAATTTTTGAAGAAAAGTGCACTTTTTTATGTGTTATAGAAATAAATCGAACATGAAAAATAAATGGGTGCAAACACTGTTTATTGCTGTATTGTATTGTGCAATTGATTATATTGCCTGAAAATCATTAAATAATCGCTGAGTCACAATATATTAACATAATATTTGTTAAGAATATTGTAACCATAGAATGTTATGACATGCCAATACCAAAAGTTTACTTACACTTAATCAGCAGGAAGAGGCTTGAAATCAGCCTTATGATCGAATTCAGGTATAATTGATCGGGAAAAGAATGTGGATTTAATGAACACGTCTCTATTTTGAAACCCATACACCTTTGCGGATGCGTCGGTCACTAACTTGACACACCGTTCCACTGCCAGTGTGTGACATGGGAAGTGAGGATGGATTTTTCTTATCACGCACAATGGAACTAAATACGGCAGTGCGGAGGATTGGAAGAGAAGTAATAATAATTGAACCGAATTACACGGTATTTCCATCCGGTATTAACAGATGTGCCGTCATAGCCAAATGTCAGAAGCTGAGAAAGATCTCGAGTGATCCATTCAAAATATTCGATAATAGTCGCGGAAATCTGTTTTACGGTGCCAAATGATTGGCTCAAATGTGTAATGTAACGTAAACCCGGGTCTTCAATAAGAGATAAATATTGATCTTTTGTTTTTCTTTTAGTATCTACTCTCTCCTCTATCAATGTAGAATCTTTACGACCATCGAAATACAGCCCCTTCAACGGTAATACATGAGCTTCGCTTAAAGCTTGAAACTTTAAGCCTTTTCCCCTTCGCAGCTTGTTATTGTCAACCACCAAATCTGAGTTGTTGCTAGTTATGAGACCGACATCGTGAAGAACACTTGAAGCAATTGCTTCCACAGCCCTGTCCGAGACTCCAAACCTGTCGCCAACCACAGCAGCTGAAGGGAGGCCAAGTCGAATTTCTGATGATTTCGATACACACGGAGTTAATTGTTTGTACTTAGGATCAGTAAGTGAGATTAAATGGTTCGATGTCAATGGTTTGTAAGTGTCCAGATTTAAATCTTCCTCAGATATATCTGAAGAACAACCCGTTTCTTCATCTTCATAATCTACATACACCTGCGTTAGGCATTGTTTGTGTATGATTTAAATATAAATTGTGAGCCTGTCTATCAGCATTATCAGCAATATTCTGAAGTCGTTTTGTTTCATTAATGTCAAGCGAGCCGATATAAAGAAGTCTCGTTGTCTGTTGATCTTTCAGGAAATTATGCTCATTTCGAGGTAATTTTTTAGTACGTTCGGATCATAGACTAAGGATAGAGTTAGACTGCTCACGCTGTAGAAAAACCAGCATTCGGAGTGAAGCAAGCACCTGGGTAGAAATTCCACTCGTCACGTGACTAAAGAGGAACTTCTTGGCTTCTTATCGCCACATTTGGCGAAGCGAGTATGAGGAGTGTTGGAAAACGAGTAGTATTTTTACAAGTAGCGAAATGTTACTATTTTAGTTCATTTAAAAACTAACTCACGAACGGAAAAAATCAAAATAATTGGATTTTATGTGACTAGGAATTTCATTTGTTTTAAACCTTACACAATATAATACTTCAACTGACTGTAACAAAAACAAATTATATACTTAAACTTTTTAAATAAAAAAACCTTTTTTTTTAAAGCAATAACTACTTAATTCCAGGGGCGTATATAAGGAGGCTGAGGCCCTCTCTGAAATAAATTGACTAGTTTCAGATGTTATGGGTCATGCTCCTTAAATAGACATATGTATCCCCTCTGAAATAAATCCTTTTATATGCCTTGGCTAAATTATTTAGTAAATAAAAAGACCAAAACTTATTTATTTTAATTGAAATTTTAAAAAATAATTTGGTTTTCCAAAGAATTTAAGGTTATTAATGTTATTTTTTATATTTATTTTTATAGTCATAAAATTTTTTTTCATCTAAAAAATAGAACAATATAAAGAATTTCAATTTGTAAATGAGAATTTCTTAAACTTGAAAACATGAAATCATAAAACAAACTGTTTTGTTAAATTAGCGAACTTTACACTAATTGTATAATTTAACAATTTATTATAAACTTATTAATAACCTATATAGACATTTCATAAAATCGCATGAACTCTTTGTTCGTTAATAAATGCCAAAACTTTGTTTTAACCAAATTTTTTAATAAAAATATCCAACTGCTATAAAAGACAATGTAGATAACTTATTTTTTCCAGGAGAAAAACATAGTCATAATTGAAATTTTAAACACTTTGTTCTGTGGATATTGATTAAAGTAGGATTTTTTTTCTTCAAAAATTAAGCTGTATTTAATTTTAGTTCAAAGGTAGCAATAAATTTAAATTGAAGAGCCCAATGAAATATTTCAAGAGTTTACTTTGTGAAATACATATTTAGTACGTTCTGTGTTCTTATTTATTATTCAAAAAACAAGACAAAGATGCAGACAATGAACTTTATTTACAATTAAATAATAATACAACACTAAATATAAATAATGACAGCCATTTCAGATATGGCGATAGTTTAACAAGGGCCCAAATTTAGTTTCATACAAAGTAATAAATGGATGAAAAAGAAAGATATGTGTAAAATTTCTTTTAACAATAAAATAAAACTAATATCTTTATAAGCACGATCTCATCTTAAATACATGTTGTTTAACACACATATTTCTACTAATGTTCTCACAACATACAGTCCACTGCTAATTTCTTTTGTTGCCACATCACATCTATGGGCAATAATTTATACAGATCTAGTTTTCAAGTTATATTACCAAGTAAATTACAATTATTTAAGCCATAGTTATTTGTGTTGAATAGTAATGGAACAAATCAAAGAGTTATTTGTTGCTTTAAAATTTTCCCGGCGAATGTTTTTTTTCCCAAATCTATCTCCTTTCTTGATTTTTTGGAAATCTGAAAAATAATCAGATAAATCTTTAAGACATGTCAATAATACTTTTGTTTTGGAAAATAATACTTGTAATAAAAAAAGCGAAAGAGAAATAAATAAAGAGTAAATAAAAAACACTAAATAAATTTTCAAACATCATATACACATAAATTAACGAAAATTAAACAAAAAGAAGTTATTGAGTTCTAAATTTTATTAATAATGTATTTTCTTAATTATATGCATAAAAGAAAATGTTTAAAAAAATACCTAGAGATGAATTTTTACTGAAAATGAACTATGCTTATCTTTTTTACATACTGAAAAACATTCTAAGTTTATTTCATGATCATAAAAGTTTATTTTCTTTTGAATAACACAAAAAACACGAAAATTTCAGAATGTAAACAACTTCGCCAACACATCGCCAAATATCTCAATCTACATGTGTCTGATAAAATTCCATCTTTTAAACACTAATAGGCACTTAAAATCTATAGATACTTCTAAAAGAGGATAATAAACAATTAACTTAAGAAAAGGATTAATTTCATACATAACAAATTGAATAATATCGTTTTCAATTGCAACAAACGCCGCAGCTAAGAGCTAAGACGTATTTTTGTGTAGCTATTTTGCATTAATAAAGCAAAAAATCATAAAAATTTTACTTACCTATGAAATGAAGTAGATCCTCCTTTGATAAATTTTTCTTTACACTCGTATGCACAACAGGATTTAACCATTTTCGATGAATTTTCATGAGAACTTCAGCTGGCCTTTCTTACTCACGCATTGAAATAACAAAGGTTCCCGTACGAAGTGTCTCGGTCGCGTCCACGAGTCACGTGACGAGGTGCTTGCTTCACATTGCAACCCTCCACGAGCAGTCTATTCGTATCGTAAGTCTATGGTTCGGATGTGCAATCTTCAAAAAGTAATACATTTGCCGTCCGCAATGTCAAATAATTTTGTTCATGCTTCTTGTCGAAATTCTTTGATCTTTGTTTGGAAAGCCTAACTGGTATTATCTCTTTTGTAAGACTTCTTAAAATTGGTATATATTCCATGGTAGGTATGGATCAGTTGCAGTACTCGAGAATGGGTCACAATGGGAATGGCAGTACTTGCTTGTGCTCATACAAACTCAATTTTAGTTGCAATATTTACCGCAATTCTCGAGAAAGTCGGTTCTTTGTTCCCAGTTTTGGGTGCAAGATTTAATCCCTGAAAGAATCAGCAATGTAGCATATATTCGTAAGTAGGAAGATTTATTTGAGGGATATCTTCGGGTCTTCCAAATATTGGACATTTAAATTTGTTCCGCTTACAGATTTTTGATATCATGTCTATTAACAAATCAATCAAACCAAAAGAACGAAGAGCCTAATTTAAACACCCACACACAATTCCGATTTCTCAGGCGCGCGCATACACAGACAAACCCACCAAATGACTCAGTAGCACCACAAGACATGGCAATACGGAAAATGACATTCTCAGAACACTGCGAACAAGTGAGAAGGAATGTGAACTTCCCCCTCCCCACATTTCACTTCCTGTATCAAAAGACAAAAAAAGTGCACTTTTCTTCAAAAATTGCAAAATTTCAATTGCGATGCGGGAACAGAAGTTATTATTCGATCGAAAAAAATATTTCGCACCTCTTCCACACTATTATAATAGCAATATTGAAAAATAATTACATTTCCTACGCCGAGTAAAAATTACCAATTTTTACCCAAATTTTCAAAATCCAAGTACGATGCGGAGGCAGAAGATATTACCCAATCAAAAAAATATTTTAGACCGTGTTTATTGAACCCAGAGAGAACCCTTTCCGCACTATTAGAATAGCGATTTCGAAAAAAGTGTTTTTTCGGCCCACCCTACTCAATGCTCAGCCTGCGACGCGATGAATTTTGATCTTAGCTCCGGCTTTATGACCAGAAAATAATTTTAATATCGTTTCAAAACGTGAAATAAAATAACAATGTAACATACCCTCATTAGATGGAATTTATTCAATTTAACAACAGGCTACTACAAATTTTAAAAAGTGTTTTCAAGGATTATTAATTTATACCTTTTGTTACTTTGTTTACTTACAATCAAAATCATTTACAATCTTATAAAAAACAGCGTTTTCATAAGACAACTTGTTTCCGAAGTCCTAAAATAACCTTCCATCTTCTGTGGACATAATTATCAAATGAATATGTTTATCTTAGTATGTAAAATTTAAATAAAAATAAATAGGTTACAATTAACGGCGGTGTTCATTAGTTATCATAAAAATATATTTAAATAACTGAAACAAGATATATCTACGTAGTTCAGGCAGAAGTCACTAAGTCTAAAGAAAACTTTTGACAGACCACTGCATTCAATCAGAATTTGAAATAATTTATTTTGTGATAGAAAGCTGTTATTTAAACATTAGTGAGCCAATCGTAGAAGATAGATATCTGTAAATTAACTTCTACAATTCGTCATAACGACTCAAAATTAATTAAGTTTAAACTGAACCCATCTTGAAACTATAGCTTTGGACTTAGTTACTGCTGCCTGCACGACGACTGTTGTGACTGAAGACGATCTTTTATCTATAAACTATTTATTTTACATTTATGTACAGGAACTATATCAAAACGTAAACATGGATGAAATTCTACACTAATTCTTCCCCGTTGCCAGTATCGCTAGCTGAATAACAAGTTACATAATTAGAAAAGACAACAGGAAGTGCGAAATATAAAATGGGTGGCAACATTCTCCCACCTTTGTATTGCAGACAAACACTTTAAAGCAATACAAACATAAACAAATTATTACACACTGGCATTACAAAAATAAAAATTATTAACAGTTCACAAATTCAGTCTTTTAACAGGAATTAAAGGACGGCCACATCGAGATTTCTTTACTTCCTCGAGAACATCAGCTGCAGTAGGGCCTGGGTTTTGCGCAGCTATATCAGTTCCTTGGTGGTCCTCGATGAGATGGTCACTAGCGCTGAGCTCCAAAGGATAAATTCGTTGAAGCGGTCGTATGATCTCACCACTGGCTAGTCGTAATTTAGCCACACGCTCCACGCCGTCCTTGCCTGGAAACAATTCGATCACTTGAGCCAAAGGCCAATTCATTCGGTTTGGGTTCTTTGATTCAACTATGACGATTTCTCCCGGAGAAATCATCTTCCTTTTTGAAGCTACTTTAGGACTTCTTACTAACTCTCCAAGGTATTCGTTGTAGAAACGTTTGCGTAAATTTGATCGTAAGGTGTGAAGATAACGCACTCGTTTCAATATATGCTGAGAATCAATCAGATCCAAATCAAATGTTTCTCTTCCTTTAATATCTTGGATGAAATGAGCAGGCGTAAGAGGTTTCAGCTCCTTCGGATCGTCTGACAAATATGTCAATGGTCGCCCATTTATTGTAGCCTCACAATCGGAGAGTAAAGTCAACATCTCTTCATATGTCACGCATGCTTTACCCAAACACTTTCGGAGGAGTTCTTTAATGCTGCGAACCATCCTTTCCCAAAATCCACCGTACCATGGGGCGGAAGGAGGGCTAAACAACCATTTTATTTTCATTAAAGAACATTCGGCTTGAATGAAATCCCAGTCCAAAGATTTCAAAGCATTTGCTGCCCCTACGAAGTTCGTACCATTATCAGTGTATAGCGTAGAACCTCTTCCTCTTCTTGCCCAGAATCTTCTCAAAGCTTGCATAAACGATTCGGTGGAGAGAGATGAAACCAGTTCTAGATGGACTGCTCGATATACTGCGCACGTGAATAGAACTATCCACGCTTTGCTCCCACCACGCAAGGAAAGAGGACCGGCCAGATCTGCGCCAGTTATTTGAAAGGCTGCAACTCTGTGTATTCTGTCGGGAGGTAAAGGAGCTGGATCTGGGTTAACTTTGCCAGCTGTCAGCCTTTTGCATTTTATACATTGTCGTAAAATTGCCTTTACAACTCTCCGACCCTTGGGAATCCAGAATTTTTCTCTTAATTGTGCTAAGGTCGTTAACACTCCAGCGTGCATTAGGGATCTATGATGGAAATTAATCTAGCAGCTCTCGAATCAGGCACCATAGACTGGTATAAATATTGGAATTTGTCTATAGCAGTCAGTTCCTCTGAGTCATGAATTTTTGAAAATATACTCCAAAATGTCAAAAATTCCTTAGGATCACCAGAAAACATCTTTAATTCAAATTTAGGTAAGTTTAATTTTACCATATCAAGCTCGGAAGAACTTTCCAAAAAAGATCCAGAATCTTTATTTAATAGCGTTTCTAACTTGGATTTAAGCTCAAGAAAATTATCTCTGTAATCCTCTGCCGCCTGAAAATCAGTTTCGTATTCGGCAGCAGTGTCAGTTTTTTCTAAAAGTAACGACGAAATTTTATTCTGAATCTCATCTAAACGTAAGAATTTATCTTCTAACTGAGAGTTCAATGCGCGCAGCTTATCGCCATCCTTGGCGTCTTCTTTCTTCGCCAAACATTCCTTCAACTTGTTCGCCGTAGCCGTAAACGAAGTTCTTAACGACTTTCGTTTTGTTTTCAAAGCATCCATATTCACATGAAACTCAAAATAGTTTCTTAAAATGATTCACAATAAATTCTTAATGTCTGTTTATAAAGAAGAAATAAAGTGAATATACTTTCTGAAACTTAAATCACTTTCGTAAACTTCATATCGTAACTCATAAGCAGTAATTTAAATTATTCGTACCTGCACATTTTATAGTTCTGAATTCTTCGAACGCAGAATTCTGTCCTGTCCACGGACGCCAATTTGTTGTGACTGAAGACGATCTTTTATCTATAAACTATTTATTTTACATTTATGTACAGGAACTATATCAAAACGTAAACATGGATGAAATTCTACACTAATTCTTCCCCGTTGCCAGTATCGCTAGCTGAATAACAAGTTACATAGTTAGAAAAGACAACAGGAAGTTCGAAATATAAAATGGGTGGCAACAACGACGAACTCATGAAGGATTATAACATATCCTAAAATAACATTACGTGATATTCAGCAAAATGATACCCAAAGGCATAATTCTTTTGTTTTTTCTATGTATATTTACTTCTGAGTGAAGTAACTTTAAGAATGTGAAAGCAATTGCATATGGAACAATAAATACACTCGGATGAGTGATTGCAAATAGCCAGAATAATGAGACAATGAGAACGAGTTATACATTTTATATGGAGAAACTTATGCATTCCTTTTTGCTGGACTTTAAATTATATTTCGTGTACATAGCAGGCAGTTAAAGAACGTTAAGGTGCTATGCTACCCTTACGGAACGAGTTGCTTTTCGCCATAACGTCCATAGCATTTTATATGCTGTACAGCGTAATGAAATACATTAACAATGAAAGAAACTACTGCGTTGAGCTCATAGTAAGCGCATAAACGCGGAGTTTGTTGGGAGTTGTGGCTTTGAAGCCTTGAAGCATTTTAATAAGCCGCTCATTTCGAAGAGATTGCGGCGTAATAAAATCAATTCTGTGCTTTAAGCTACGGTAAAAGAAGCAAATTGCATTATTCGCAAATTAATAATTTTTACTAATAAAGTGGTGGTGATAAAACTTTTTTATAAATTAATTTGTCATTAAAATTTTAAACTTCCGAGATCAATAACGCAATATAGTATTTTCATTTAAGGGATTACGTCTGAATAATGCGTAATTCAGAAAGCTGAATTACATTGTTTCGTTGTAAGGAGAAGAGCTTGAACTGTAGAAGAATTTTAAAAAATGGGCCCCCTTGTGCAGGGTTGAGGCATGTAAAGGTTATAATAGAACACAGACTGCCCTACCGAAAGTAGAAAAAAACGATTATTTTAATAGTCCGTTTCTGATTATAAGCAGGTAGTATCATGAATGTTTTCTTATGATTTACAAAATCATGCACCATTATTCAAAACAAATTTCAAAATCTGAACTATATAATTCAGAATATGGGTATTACCTCGGGTTTTCAATAGAGAAAGAAAGAAAGTAAAAATCAGATTTCTTCTCGGCGCAGCAAGAAAAGGGTGCCAAACAGTCGTGGAATAAAGTCTAAGCGAACCCGGGGTCCCGAAACAGTGGCGTAATGTGGGTAAGTGGCGCCCCGGTCATATTACGATTTCTCTCTGTCATCATCAGTGGTGATACTAAAATATCACTATCTTGCAAGCATACGCTCCCTGGGTAGAAGACAGGTTTACAGATTAACATTACTTTTTCAAAATTCTTAATTATATTTTTAAATTATTAGAAATGACTTAGATGATAATTTTAATGTTCTATCTCAATAATTTCAGAGCATATTTTCGAACAAAATCTGTATTTACGCCACTCGTGCGAATAAATTTATTGTGAAACGACTGATGCAATTGACTTTTACCATTCATTCGTTATTGAAATGCTCAGTATTCTGTTTAATTGTTTGTACGCCTCTCAAAGTATAATGTTTAATTCACAAATTTAGTAAATCTACATTTCAAAAATACTTAACATTCAAGATTTGCTAGCTTAGTTTTGTTTCAAATTTAAATGGTAACATCTTGCATGTTGTATATTTTCATATAATTTTTTGAATTTGTAAACATGATTGAGAATCGACTGCCATATATTATTTTAAAAAGCTAGACTTTAAAATAAACTATGATATTGAACGTATCACATTTTCATGCTACGATATTTAGGGCTAAAATTTTAAATTCCTTTCTTTTTTCTAGGTCAAAGACCAATTCTATTGGACTAATAGGCTTTGTTTAGTTACACAACACACTATCGCAAACAGTGTTGGAGTTATGCATGATTCCGTGTTCATCTTTAAGTTATGAGAACGTCGACAGTGGACGTCAGTACCTGCCATCGAGCATAACATATCAAATACAGAACTGAGATCGCAGCTTCTTTCCAGACACGAGATTAGTCGCACTTTTTTTTATTTACTACTACACAGCTCTTACTTTTTATGATCAGAGCTTTATCTATGTTACAGAAAATAAATACCAAAACGCAATTAATTGATTAATAAAATATTTATATGCAATACTCTTTTCTTTAGAACTAATGGTAATTCATTAAATTCATTTAACGGAATATTATCAGCATAAGTACGTCCAACGATACAACTATATTTACTTGTAACATTTATAGAAATGACTTTGTTCAAATTTATCAGTGCAAACAATTTTCATATTTAAAATTTACAAAGTACTGATGTATTTACGAACCATTTGCTGAAATTCAAAAGGTTCTGGAAACGATGAAAAATGTTACGCTAATGTATAAAATGCATATATCAATACTTTATGGTTTATTTTCAGCTGCATTCTTAAATTACAAATAATTTGAGGAAATATGATTATGCAGAAAAAGAATACTAATGCAGGGAAATAAAAATTCTTAAGAAATAATTTTAAATATATATCAATAATTACGCAACAAAAATGAAAAGTATACTTAATTTTGATACAAATACACTCGTTCAAAACATGATATTTAAAATATTTTTAAAAGTTAATGAAAGCACCAGTTTCATACGAGGAATTTACCAGACAGACATAATAGTGAATCTTTGCTGCATCGTTATTGTAAAGATCTATACCGAATAGTGGTTTTTATAGCTGACCTATACATCTCTGGACGTTATGCGTTATATTCGTTTATCAACCTGATGGCTGAAATTGATGCTTTTCTTTCGTTGTGACCTATGCTGCTGATTTAGCTCACTGAATAGAAGCAATCATTTTAAAAGGCGATTGAATGGCGAAAGTACCTCCTGCTATATAAGTGATTATTCAGTTATTACGAATAATTACCGCTTAAAGTGATGAATCGATTTATGACATTGAAAGGAAATTATTCATAATGACCGATTAATCGCATTAACAGTAACAAGTATACAACACAAATTAGGTAGCTTTTAATTTTTTGCAGCAAGACCAAAACCATACAAACGACCTTCAGTAGGGTAATCCTGAACAGGGGCACAGATTCTTTTGTTTTCGGAACAAAAGAATCTTTGCATTCTTTCAGGAGGATTATCTTACTGGAGATGCTTCCTGGACATTATCGCTTTGCTTTGATTTTTCCAAAAAATTATGTTCTCGTTGTTTATTGTATGTATATACACACTAGGATGGTCCTTATTAGAATGCAGTAAATTTACTTAACATTTTTTAAGCGCACACCCCCTTATTTTTTTCCTTTTACCGTAATATGTAAGTATACCAAATATTTCTTCAATATACAAAGTTTTTGAAGAGTTTGAATAATTAAAACAGAATAACGATGTGATAACATCAGAGGAAAGTAAGAATAAATATTTTTCGTACCAGAAGGACGGGTGTTGACGTGGCAGTGTATGCGGAAGGTCACGGTACAGACTGGCGTTGAAGGGGTGTGAACAGTTAAGAAGGGGAACCAATTAAATTCATATATCACCTGCGGCACTAACACCTACATGAACAAACCTGGAACCATTTTTTCAAAACATCTTAATATCATCCTAAATCATATCGAGCAAGAAAATTTCACCTGGATTATCAAAAACAATAACAAAGTAATTGAATTGCTTAATAATAACAAAATTGATACAATAGAAACCTACGACTTTCAAGATCTTTTCACAAGTATTCCAATGAATAAATTACAAGAAGTACTAATGAACAACTTCTATGATCTTAAAAATCTTTTTAAAATCACACTAACTTTCTGGGAAGACTTCATCAACTACTGCATATTCAATAACTTTATCTTAACGGAGAAAATATTTTCCAACAAATAAAAGTCATCCCACAAGGAACAAATTTCTCATCTTTACTAGCCAACATCTTTCTTCATTTCTTCGAAATTTCGTTTCAAACCTCCACTCTGATTTTCGATTTATTGACGATATTATAATTTTTAATTTTCAAGACTTCAGCTCTTTTTGCAATACCATCTACCCAGAAGAACTCCAACTAATTAAAACCAGCAATAATCAATCGGCTGCAATTTTTCTTGATTTATGCTTAGACTACCAAAACGACTTAAAAATTGACATTCACGAATATTCACAACGAATTCAAATTTAACGTTAATAAATTTATATTTTGGAACTCTAATATCTGATATAAAATCCACAAAAATACAATTATCAATCAACTCATAAGAATCAACAAAATATGCAATAACAATAATTCTGCCAAAAAGCAAATCAAGCACTTTAGAAATAGTCTCAACATTAATAAAATTCCCTCTTCACTTTACGAACCTATGATTAATGGATTTAAGATGTAAGTAAAGGATTACTTATCAGAACAATGTCGACCCGAAGTATAATCTTCGCAGTAGGGTCAATCAAGTCGATAAGGTCTGATATTTTGTCTCGAAAACGCATCTTTTAGACATTCTTCACTAGATTTCATATTTTACTTATTTCTTTCACTATTTCTCTACGCTTTCTATCGTTATCGCTTTTCTATTTAATATTTATTGTTCCCAACATACTACACTTTCCTGGAAACATCCAAAGTTAAGCGTTAAACTTGTAACTCGATTCCCTGTTAACACCTCTTCAACGTCGGTCTGCAGCATAACCCTCCGCAAGCACCGCCACGTCGACATCCGACCTTCTGGTACGTAAAATTTATTCTTACTTCGCTCTAATGTTATATCACATCCTACTTTTGGTTTTAATTATTCAAAACTCCCCTGTCTGTTTTTGGTTGGACATTAGGGATGAAAATCAGAATTTTTGGCCTTACGGTGTAACTGATTGCAAGAAAATGTCAAACCTTTTATTTCCTAGCAATTCACAATAACTTCAAACCCTGAAGAAACATTACTGTGCTTTAATTGCGCTTTTCATTTTACGATTTGTAATCTATCTACAACAGTGCTTTTGGAATTGCAGCTTTTAGCATATTCATTGCGTATGTGATATATTTTTTCCATCTGTTACTATTCGCATTTTTATCTTTACTGCCAACAACATATCCGTTGGATACAAGCCACTCTTAAAGATTCAATACATTGTCAACATAAAATATATTCATATTCTTGAAAAATAATAATAGGTTTTAAATTTTATTAAGAAGTCATTTATAAATTAAAATTCTAGAGAATAATTTACAAACTTAAATTTTTAAAGAACATACTAAAAATTTAATTTTTTTATATGTAACGATTTTAGAGAAACTATATTTAAAAATTTAGTGGCGCCACATATATGCAGGAAATAGAATTTTTTCAAACGAACAGTAATTAGATAAGAATTAGAACTAGACATTAAATTAGAATCGTTAGAATTTCTCGCAAGCTTAGAAATTTCTTCTTAGATTCTCATTTAACACTAAACCTACCACGACGAGTTAAATGACACCCTTTTAAAATTTTTGGTAAAAGTTCATAAAAATAACATTATCACATCATCATTTGCCTTTCCTACTTTTACTGAAAAATATATCGAATTTGTTTCTCAATATTAACTTCCGTCTTGTTTATTTTTTTCACAGAAATATACGTAATTTGCCCTAACTACCGTAACGGGTCAATTTACCCAAGGATGGATTTATATGAAATAACGAATCTATATGAAGGATTGTTCGACAAAAATATCGTCTTACACGTTTTAGCTATGACATCATCTGTTTTGTTCTATTTTTCAATTTTGTTGTTGGTTGATGGACGAATAGGTGATTTCAATCTACTCCAAGCGAGCATTAGAGTTTGAACATTGCAGGTTACAGTGCTATTTTGTGAGTAAAGAAGTTTGTTCTATTATTGGACTTATAATTTGTATCTAAAAAAACATCGATAAATTGAAGCTCAGTTTCAGGAGTTTGAATGCGAAAAAGTTGTAAATTAAAAGTTTGTATAGAAAATAACACTACAAAAATATGTTTAAAATGTAAACCAGCGGGAGTGCTCTCGTCTAGACATTCTTGTAAAGGTCCTAATGAAAGTGTCATAAAATCTGCGAACCTTGGGCAGGGCCGGGACCGCCACGACTCCTCAGACTCTTATTCCTCTCGGAATCCAAGATCTTGGCAAGGCTAACGGGTTGCAATACAAGCTGGAGTGTCTCATCCTCCCTCTTCCGACTTCTGTAGGCCAAGACAAAATATGGCGCATATTGTGCTTCGTAATATGATGCAGAAAACTGAACATGAATTTTGGACTTCTTATTTTCGACTGACTGAAACCAAAATTTGAAGCAGATCTGCAATAGGGTGGCCCTTATTATAATGGCGAAAAATTTACTTAACAATTTTTAAGCGCACACCCCTTAATTTTTTTCCTTTTACCATAATATGAAAGTATTCCAAATATTTCTTCAATATATAAAGATTAACCCGTGCCGCATCGAGCTTGATTATATGATTATATAAAAATATAGGAGTAAAAACGAAAAATTAAATATTTTTTGAAATGTACATTTATTATTCATATTAAAAATGTCTTGATTTTGTTAAGAATTTTAATAATACGCATTTAATACAGTTAACAATACAATTTTAATCATTTAACATTTTTCGATAATATATTTAGTCAAATTTTCGTTTCAGAGTAGCATTCCTGCAGTCCGGATACTGCTTCCTGTGGTCTTCCGACACACTGAAGAAGAAATTGCTTTTGCTCTTCATCTACAGTTAATAATCCATTAAAATCTTGCATCAGTTTCACCCCTCTTTCGGCTGTATTATTAACAACTCAGAGATTTTGGAATATTTCTTGTGACTTTAAATAAGAATTGTCCCTATCCCGAAGATCTGGACTGATATTCAGAAAGTTAATGTCGATATTCAATTTCTTTAACAAATTTAAACTTTTTTGAGAAATGAAGTCTTCTATTGCTTTTTCTAAAAAAAATAAAACCAATAACTAATTGTACGATATCATATCTAAATTCTGAACAACTTAATGTGTAAATATAAATTAGAAAATCTTGTTAAAAATTTGATAAATGAAAAAAAATTCACTATCATTATAAAATCAAAGAATACTGTCTAATAAAAATTATTCTTAGTAAATAAAATATATTGTGTGAAAATTAAAATCTTACCTAGAAGAAAGGAAACTTCATTAGGCTGAACAATACATTTTCTTTCAGTATGAAGATTTTTCCCGTTTCAAATTCTCTATGATGCGCTTTTTGGACGCAATGTTAACATTTTTATCAAAAATCGCTAAAATGCTCGACTCTTCATTTAAGTACCACAGATGATTACAAAACTTCTTCAAAGCAATTGATGAAATGCCCTGATTTTTGTTTTCATATTTCTTTAACTTTTTAAAAACATTAAATCATTAAGTGGAGCACCAATTGCGATGAACTTTCTAACCATGATTTAACATACACTGTCACAAGAAACAAACAAATGTTCTTCAGACCATTTAGTTCAGACATTTTTATTGACAATTGCTGCCTGAATAAAAATATTTTAAAGGAGTAAATGGCCTTTGCCATCCATCTAGCATGATGTAAAGCCCCTGGTGGTCTGATTTTGATAGTCGAGTCTGAGTTCCTTCCAATAAAGACTATGCATAATTCAACGAGCTCCTGATAATCGTTCTTCAAATTTTTATTTTTTAGCGCATTAGAAAGATAATTCACATTTCTCAGTATTTCGCTTTCACTACATATTGCGTTCAAGTATTTATATCCGTCCATATAATTTTCTTTTTCCAAATTATTCCATTTTTCTCTGATTTTTTTAAAGAAAGCTACATCTGGACTAGAAGTCACCTCGTTTAACTCATATTCGAAAACACTTCGTAGCACTAATTCATATATGTGATGCCTACATGGAAAATATGTCATCTCTCGATCTGCATACAGCTCTAGAAATGTAATAGCACCGTTGATACGACCCGTGTTCGAACTAGTTGAGTCAGAACAGAGAATGTGAGCTTTATCTTCCAATTCCCAATCTTTTAAAACATTCCAGACAGCCATAGCTTGCTCCTTCCCTGAAGAATTTTCTAATTTCGGCACTCCCAGCAATTTTCTTCATCTTTATATATAACAATAATAGGCAGTCTTTCACTTTTTAAATCTCTCACATTTAAAGCAGGTAGCAATTTACTATCCCAATGCACGCATACGAAACTAGGTTCATTTTCTTTAAATAATTCTTTAATCCTAGTAGCTTTCGTCTTACGAAAATCTTCCCGATATCTTTAGATCGTATTTTGATTAATTGCCAGTTCATCTATATTGTGTCCTAAAGACTCAGCTATGGCTTCGAGAATAAAAACAGCACTTCTCTGACTAATATGGAATCGATCGAGTATAGCCATTATTTTTGGAGTTAAGAAACATTTTCTCCCACGTACAATTCCCATTCTTAATTCTATCTGCGCATTTATGTTTTCCTCAAGAGACGACTGGGCAATGTTTGATGAAGGCCCAGGTTGATCAGAAATATCTTCGGTACCTGACGATTCTTCTGATGAATCCATGAAATTGTCATCTATCTCCAAACTATGATGAGCCTTAGCCCGTCTGTTTTCTTGTTCCATGACTCTCAATAAATACCCTTTCTTCACTCTTTGCTAGCTTCATATCGATTCCCATTAGACATCCTCTCCGTCCTGGTTCTCTTTGACCCAATGAAAGTTTTCTGTCTTCAATTTTTATGATTTCCAAGGCATTAGCGTGAGCAATATGAAATAAATTATTTAAATCTGATATAAAGTTACGTTCATTTTCTTCTTGCTTTTCTGACCTACGGCAGGTACTTTTTTGAAGATTGCGCCAATGATTGTACATCTTCATGATCTTTTCTACATAATGAGGTGTCGCTCTTGTAGGAATCCTTACTTTCTCCCAGAAAATGAGGCATTCGCGCATTACCAAGTTGGCATTTTCCCTTATAGATAATTTAACTTCATGTAAATTATAAAATAGCATCGATAGTACTTGCCGATTAGATGGAAGTTTGCATCCGGTAATTTGGTGACGTTCACTACCAATTAAATAAATATTTCGATCACCACTTCTCAAATTCGAAGCCATAATTGCACTAATAGTTGATCCGAACAGCGACTAGAGTAGACTGAGAACGAGAAGCCGGCGTAGGAAGGAGCGAGACATGAACGAACAAGTCGCTGCTTGCACCCACATGCTTCCTACTTCTACCGTGATGCGGCACGTGTTCCCGACCTTTGATTTGAACAAATGAGGCCTCTAATTGTTTCTAAGAATAAAAGGAACAAAAATGGAGGGTGTGCGATTTGAAATTAGAACTTCAAAAAATAAGGGCCACCCTAATCTGCAACTATGATTAGAAGATCACGCACCAAATCTCATTCATATAACTAACTGCGTTTTCGAGTCATGGCGTTCACAAGCTTCAAGAATTTCTGCTACTTTCTAAGAGAAGCTAATTGAAGACAAACAAAATTACCCCAGATTGATATTTTTAAAACTTGAATCCCCGGATAGTATTTGTCGAACAGCAATTTAAATTATGAATTTTATTTTTATATATGTCTGGATATTCAGCATATTATTAAATTCTATATAATTATTCGAAAATTCAAGTTTAAAAAATATCAATCTAAAGCGATCTTTCTTGATTTATGCTTAGACCACAAAAAGTGACATTTACGACAAAAGAAACGAATTCAAATTTAACCTCAATAAATTTATTTCTTGGAACTCTAATTTCTCATATAAAATCTACAAGAACAAAATTATCAATCAACTTATCAGAATCAACAAAATTTGCAATAACACCAATTCTGCCAAAAAGCAAATCATGCACTTAAGAAATAACCTCAATATAAATAAAATTCCCCCCTCACTTTACGAACCTCTGATTAATGGATTTAAGATGTAAGTAAAGGATTGCTTATCATAGAGATGCCGACGCGAAGTATAATCTTCGTGGTAGGGTCACTCAAGTCGGTAATGTCTGATATTTTACCTCGAAAACGCATCTTTTAGACATTCTTCACTGGTCTCTCATTTTTTAATGATTTCTTCCAGTATTTCTCTACGCTTTCGATCGTTATCGCTCTTTCATTTAATCTTAATCGTTCCCAACATACTACACAGCCCTGGCAACAGCCGAAGTTGAGCACGAAAACTGTTACTTGATACTCTGTTCACACTCCTTCAACGCCAGTCTGCACCGTGATCCTCCGCATACACTGCCACGTCAACATCCGTCCTTCTGGTACGTAAAATATTTATTCTTACTTTTCTCTGGTGTTATCATATCGTTATTCTGTTTTAATTATTCAAACTCCTCTCTCTGTTTTTTTGGTTGGTTTGGCATTAGTGATGAAAATCAGTGTTTTAGGCCTTACGGCGTAACTGATTGCAAGAAAATGTCAAACTTTTTATATTTAGCAATTCACAATAACTTCATTCCCTGAAGAAACGTTATTGTACTTTTATTGTGTGTTTTTCATTTCACATTTTACTCTTTCATTTTACGATTTATACTCTATCTACCACAGCGCTTTTCGAATTGCAGCTTTTAGCGCATTCATTGTGCATGTGACATATTTTTATATATATATATTTTCCATCTGTTACTTTTCGCATTTTTGTCTTTACTCGGATATACTTTCAATTCGTTTTTTCATATCCTTTCGAATTTGATATGAATGTTTTTTTTTATTATTATTTTTCCATTATGTTTGCCTCTTTTATATATATATATATGTTATAATTTCACTCAATTTTACTTTAAAATCTAATATTATATATTTTAAAATCTTAGTACAATATTAATGTATTCCAAAATCGGTTTTCTTAAACTCCAATTTCCTTTTATTTCCCACGCTAGAGGTATATTAAATCTCGTTTTTTTGGCATATTTATTACTAACAGAATATTTTAATTGCTTCCACGCGCACATATAAATCATGAATTCGGCGTCCTTTCGGCGCCAGACTTTTCCCTAAAATACTTACATAATTTACTAAAAATAGCCAATATTCCCTTCACTTTGATAACGTGTCTATATGTTATTCCCTGACCTAAGAGAATGCAGGCATTTTCTGCTCACTTTTTACTTGAAACTTCAACGAAGATACACGTATGTCCGCCATTCTTATAAAAATGACTTAAATATTTGGATAACAAAGGAAATTAGAATATAACTCAGCTTTTTACTAATCTCACTTAATTTTATTTCAAATTCTAATATTATGTATTTTAAAGTCTTAATGCATTCCAAAATCACTTTTCTTTCATTTTCATTCTAACATTTACAAATTAATGAAGACGAAAATGATTTGCGCTCAACCCCTTTTACAGGAAGCTGATAATTTCTTGAAACTTTCATCAATCATTTAATGTCTTATGCATATTAGTTATATCCATTTTCATAAAAATATCATGAAAATTTGGAAAGATATAAAGGTTTCTTTAATAATGTTTTTTACTTATAACATACAGAGATTTGCGCCAAATTTAGGAAAACTAACAAAATACTCCACAATATGTCATAAAAACATTGTATTAAAATTTAAAGTGAATAGCTTAAATTTTTGAGAAGATATGAGTATTTGTAGTAAATAATTTTAACTGCGCATACGCGAACATAGCGGAAATTTTCTTTCACATCGGCGAAACCGGATATCTAGGGCAACTTCTATAAAAATTCCAGTTGAATGACATTAAAATTTAAAAAGTTATAGGCATTCAAACCAGCAGAATTTCTGCAGTTATTTAAGAGAAACAAGATGATCAGTATATTTCCAGAAATCAATAGTTTTATTAAACTTGAATCTTACAACAGCAATATTGAATTTTATGAAATTTGAATATGCCGTGCCCCAACTGAACTTATAAATGAGAAACAAAATTATAATTTAAATTCGACGATTAATATTCGACAATTCAAGTTTACATCATATTTAATTCTGAAAAAAGCTTCATCATTTTGTTTCTCTTAGAAAATAGCAGAAATTCTGTTGGTTCCAATGCATACAACTTTCTAAATCTTAGTAGTATTCAACTGGAATTTCTATACAAGCTGCTTTATATATCTGGCTTCGACGTTAAGAAAAAAAATTACTCTTTGTTTAGCGCATGCGCAGTTTAAATGTAATTATTACAAATAATCATAATTCCTCAAATATTCAATGTATTTACTTCAAATTGTAATACAAAGTTTCTTTAATATATTTTCAAATAATCTGGAAATTTCGCAAAATGTGACTTAAATCTCGAAGATTTCGGTAGGACGAGATATATCGTCCATAGCAATGAAAATGTTAAATTAACATAAACATTCCCAGAGTTTTGTTATGATGTCGTAATACAAATGAACGAATCAAGAATTGATGTTCAAATCAACTTTTCCGGTTTGCAACTCAATTCGCCAGATTGGTTTGGTGGGCGGATTCTATTTACATTCATGCCAGAATTCTTTAAGGCAGGTAAATCAAAGGTTATGCAAATGTGAAGAAAGAAGGAAATAAAGATTCGTCCAAGAATGTTCCTCCTCTTCACACTTTGCATTGATTATGAAACCAGATTTCACCTATAACACTTTTATCTTACATATAGGATTAAAGGTTAACTATGCCTTAACACAAAACTTAGTTTATGCATTTAAAAAATATGCAACTTATTTCAAGTATATTTGCACATATAGAATTTAAAAATGAAATGACAATACAAACAAAATATAAAGCTATGTTTAATAAAAAAATACACAACAATCAAAGACTTACCATCATGCATGTACAAAAACAATTTATAGATTAAATACACAAACCTTAAATTTCTGCAATTCAATTTTACTTGGGGGTTTCGTAAAAAATATCAACGAAATTGAATTTACTTTGAATATATTTAATATAAAACATTTCTGAAATATCTTACTAAAAATAACTTAATGTCATTATTTATGGTTCTATAATTTTTAGATGAGATTTTGCAACATATATAGCATAACTACAAATAAAGTATGTTTTGCATTATTTAGTGATACCAAGTTAAATTCCACACATTCTGCTAAAATAGCTGTTAGCCATATTAATTCTTTAGCGGTTTCTGTTAATGCTACAAATCCTGATTCCATAGAACTTAGAGAAACCGACTTTTGCTTAAAAGAACACCAAGTGACTGGATATTCGTCCATGAATACCATTTGTGCATTCATGGATGTCCGATCATCACTGTTATTTGAAAAATCAGCATCGGAATTTGCAGTTAATCTTTAATATTTGAAAGTTTCAGTCTTAAATCTTTAGTATAACTAATGTTTCCTAAAAGCATCAACAAACCGTTCCATTATGTAATACCAGGATTTTCTTGAAAGTGGGAGAAAATTTTTATTGCATAAAAAATATCTTGTGTAGGTGTTCCCGCTAGGAATGTTAAACTACCGAAGAGAGTTCTATATAGAATTTTAGAAATTTCTTCCAATTCAATATTATTTAGAGGACACTGGGTCTTTGAAAAAAATACTCCTTTGGAAACGGGTAAAGATGAAACAGGGAATTTGTATTTTTCATATAATTTAAAGAGTTTACTTATATATTCAGATTGATGTATATACAAATTTCTGTTATCCTCTAAAAATTCAACACCTTGCAACAGTTTCGTTTTACCAATCATTTCAAATTTCTGTTTTAAAAGGTTCCAAGCTTTATGTATCCAACTTTGAATTTTCCCAAATAGAATTATATCATCTACCTATAATAATAAGACTACATATTAATTGAAAACACGAGGACAATTACACGAATTGAACTTTTCAAATCCTAACTCCCTTAATATTCTATGAATTTCGAAGTACCATTCTCTAGCACCCTGATGTAGATCATACAATGCTTTTTGAAGCCAAAAGATCAAATATGGATTCTTCTCAAAACCAGGTGGTTGTTTAATGAATATTATTTTCTTTAAGTGGAGCTTAAAGATAAGCATATTTGACATCAAACTGTAGGTGTTAGAGCAAACGAATATTTAACAGAAATCTCTGCTAAATTTAAATAATATCTCACCTTTTAAAAAAGTAAAATTGTTCAGAACGTTAATTCAAAATTGTTAAGCAAACATACTTCTGAGTCCCTAACTCAACAGAAAGTAGTTTAAGTCAAGATATAACTACTCTTTTACAAACCTGAAAATATACATATATTTATAAAACGCATTATCCATGAATTTTTACATCGGAACTGAAACCTATAGAAAATGCCAGGTTCACAATTCTTAAAACAAAAATATAAATACAGCGATGCATGTTTTACCAGTGGTGTCTGTTGTGTGAACCCATAGTAAGTGTAACTATGTAATGTAGTAATAGTAGGTGTAACCATTTATTAAGACAAACTAATATTGCAAAGAAAAATCTGATTATATCAAAGTTTACTACAGAACTATAAACCTCATCAAAAGTTTCACCTTTTCTTTGTTTGAAACCTTGGGCAACGAGACGAGCTTTAAAAAGTTTAATTTCATTTTTATTATCCCGCTTAGTTAAAATAAGCAAACGGCATCCCAAAACTTTGGAATTATTTGTCAACTCTTGTAATTGACAGACTTTTCTATCTTTCTTGGTTTCTAGTTCGTCATGCATGGCTTCTAACCATTCATCTTTAAAATGAGATTTTATAGCCTGATGATAACATTTAGGAATAACAATATCCTTATATAGTCATTCCGATGACACGCTGCTACTATTTTTATAATCTCCAATAACTATCCCAGAATGTGTATCGGTTCATTTAAAATTAAAAAGACAGGTTTGAAATTTTAATTTGTTTTCAGAACAATATTCCCTAACTTCATTACGTGACCTTAAACGTTGTTTATAGCTTCCTCACAGTAGTAAATATCTTTACGTTTGCGGCACCGAAGCACCAAATTGGTTGTCAAAATCCTTCTTTTTGACGCCAGGTTCAGGAAATCACTCGCTTTATAACAAACATAGCATTTATTTTAAATTTAGTAGACATAGATACATGAAGCACGGACATAAACGACATCTCGAACTAGAAGTCAGTAGAAACTGTTGTAAGAACAAAAACACTAAACGATAAAGACAAACGGTTAATAATTTATAACCCGAACACCTTTACTGTGAGCAAAGGATAACTGCGATTCGATCAATTGATTTTAATTGGACGTTTCTGAATTATTTTTGAATGTGCAGATCAATTCGTTCTATTATGAAATCTGTATGAATAAACGTTTGCGTGATGCGCCACTTTTTAATTGGAGCAGATGTATAATCTTTCGGTGCATGGCTGAGAAGGTAAAAATGTCTACATCTACGTAGCATCTTCACTCTGCGTGTTTTGGCTATGAGGGTAAGGCACCTATCTCGATACTTTTTGATTATCTCTCGTATTTGTAGGTGCTTTACAGACTCCAACACGAAAAACACTAATGCGAGAAAACGATATCTGTGAAAAAGAATATAAAAGGAGTCATAATTAAATAATGCAGACGAGTTCTTAAGTGCAGGTTATATGATAATGAAACCTGATATGGTTTTGAAATAATGATTTCGAATTTAAATATAACAGGGCATGCAACGTCCTTTTCCACAAAGCTTTGACCCTTATAATTATAGCATATTTCTAAAAATCGTACTCCAAGCAGCATTTTGAAATTCTACAGTGCTTCATCTCTCTAAAGGAAAATATAAGTCCCTGAAGCAAATTTACTGCCTTGCTTAAATAAGATAACACGCAGCAGCTTCTGAAGCAATTAATAACTGTTAGAGACACGGAATGTTGTTACTGATTGAAAGTTTTAAAGGAGGGGTCTCAGCTTATGTCGTTTAGCCTCTATCCAGTGGTGCTGCAATCGTTTTTCAGCTCTGGCAGTGAGCCATCTATTTCACTTACTCATGTTTTTAGTTAAGTGTTAGAATGATATTAAAGTAAACTGAGCCGGCTCCGAGGGTTGTACATGTTAAATTGAGATATACATTATAAAACAAATATAACATCGTGCTTAGCAATCCACAGATAACTTTTATATCGGCAATGTCAGATTAAACTAAATTTTGTTTTAATTTATAGAAATGTAAATATTTAGAGTTTAGATATCAGAATAAAATTCTGTGACATTTTCGGATCACTCAGGTTTCCAGTTGTTGGTTTATACTGGAATTGGCATTTTACGAAGTTTCTTGTAATTATTTTTGATCAAAATTATTCTCAGAATTGTTTCTATTTGGAAATTCTTTGATAAATTTATCTTTATTTTATCAATAAATTAATATATTTTCATAATAACTTATCTCTGTCAATTTTAGATGGTTTTCAAGAATAATGATCTCCTTTAGTGTTAGTTTTTTTTCTAACAAAGACCAATCTTTGAGGATTCCTAATTAAAAGATTCATAGCTTGAAAAAATTAGCTGTCACCATTTATTTAGTATATTAGGTAGTATTTTACTGATGATGATATCAGAATTTGGCTTTAATGAAACAAATCATTATACAAGATAATTAAATGACTTGTCGTTGAGCAGCAGCTCTATACTAATGAATAATATAATAACGATGATCTGTTGATGAAATATAATTAAAACACCCGTACTTCAATGTTATAATTTGATTACCACTACTTACGAAAAATACGCGGTTATAAAATGTCGGAAACTGCTGCATATACCGGTTACTATACAAGCGTCGCAATTTTAAAAAACTGCTTTTAAATCTAAAAATTTTAGAGTGGTATAAGTGAAATAAAAAAAGGAACAATCTTTTGTTTCATTAAAAAATCCACTGCATTTCTAGGTGTCGAATGGCAGGCCATTTCAAAAAACTTCCGATTTTAAACAATAAATGTCACTCCATTTCTGTTCACGATAACATAGTTTAATATTAATCGAAGGAGATTTAATATATCTTGGTTGAAGATCCAGCGGATTATTCAGGGTTCCTCAAGTTTAGAACCTACAAATTTAACATACTTTTATAAACTAGATTTGCATTATAAAAAAATTCTAATATATAAAATCATATAGTTCTTTCTTGTATATCAAATTGATAAATCTCGTCTTAAATCCGCAATCGCTGTAACATTTTGAAATAATCGAAATTTTCTGCAATGTGATACGTTATTACTTAGGAAATTTTAAAACGATTCTTTTCTATAGATTAATTTTACATATTTGCCTGGGAATAAATATATTTAAAAGACAAAACTGTTAGTTTTTTGGTTCTATTTTTGCTTTATTCAATATTTAGTAATATTTCTAAAATTTCTTCAGTTATATTAATTCTCGAATTATAGTTCCTTTTCCGGTTTAAGAGGATAAAATTATTTGCTTATTTAGAAATTCTGCTGAATTAATAAAACCCATATTCACATTCAAACTTTTAAAAACCTTCAACACTTGCTAATATCTAATTTATATTTTTAATACTTTTGTAAATCGCGCTTTAAATAAATTCTTTAAAACAAACGGATTTTTAAAATTTCCTTTCTAATTTTAAACTAATAACTCTTTCAGTAAAAATACTGGGAATTATAAAATGCTTGCTGAATAGAATTTTAATTCTATTTCACACATCATTTATAACTTCTTCGCAATTTTTATTGTCTTTGAAAAGGATAGAATTTCTGCAAAGTTTTTTCTTCGACTGCGATTTCTTTCTCTCCACCTATTCCATGCCATATTCTAATACCTCTTCGACAATAATTTTATTTATAGAATAGTACATATTTTTACATGATATGTATACTTTAGAACCTGTTTTGAAACGGACGCTTTAAGAAACGGAATCTTGCCTTAAGCGGAAAAAATATTCGGTCCCGTCAAAAAATATAGGAAATCCATAGTAGATCCCCTTCTTAAAACTCAACCTGTCTAACACAAAAACGGAAAGAATTTCAAAGAACAATTTACAATGCTTCATTGTTAGAAAAACCTGTTAAAACGGACAAAAACTGGGGCTTTTTCCAAAAGATCTATTTCTTTCCTTTGGTAAAAAAAGAAAAGAATTCCATGCAGCAAATCGTTTTTTTAAATAAATAATGATGTGTATATCGCACATTTTGAATGCACTGACACATCATAGTTGCTTAGCTCTTCGATATTTAGTTTTAAGCGCTTATCAGAATCGGACGATTTCCTTTAGTCACGGCAATGCAGAAAAAGAATGTTTTGGATATTGATGCTAAAATGAAAATAACTGAAGCAAAAGTGACAGATAATTTGAGCATGAAGCAAATTATTGATAAATTTAAAATAGGCAAATCTCAGTTTTACGAAATACTTAAAGCTGGGCATTCACGAGAAGGCTAGGTTATGACATTTGCAGCAAGACCGGTTATTTCCCCACCCATTTAAATGGAAAGATTAGTCACGTCATTCTCGGATTTTCCAAAGCTTCTTTTGATACACTTTGTTTGATAATGTTCAAAGTCCCAGAATTACTTACACCCACCCACGCACCTCGAATTTCCGATTTCAATTTCAACATGATCTAGCCTCGCCGAGGGGTCCCAATCTAGGCAGAATCTTTGTTTCCCCGCTACCCTCGCAGCAAGATCCTCAAATCCTCAATCCGGCCATTCCAATTTGTTTTCAAACTATACGGGATTGCAACAATTCCAAACCTCTATGAAAAATTCCATCGGTTTCTCATGTTGTCGAAGGAATTTTCTTCTTTGAGGTTATTTTAACATTATATCTATAGATAAAAATTTCTGAGCCAAACAAATGTTGCCGATGAGAGGCGTGACCGCTTAGCGGAAGTGATTGCTTTGAGAAGTTTTACTGCATTTAAAATGAAAAAAATGTAAATAAACGTATAGTATAGAAACTAACATTGTTGGAAAGATAAATTTTAGCCGATCAATTATTATCATTGTCGTAACATAATTATGTCTGCAGTTATTAGCAAGAGACTAAGAAAAAATTCCAAAATTTAGTTTTAAATCTTTTTCTTTTTTATATTTAATTATATATTTGAAGAAAAATTTAGTTTTTAATTTTGAAAATAGTACAGTTGGTCTGTAAATGAGACCGAAAAAAACATGCAAGTTTCGTGTTCCAATGATCCAGTTTTACTTTATTATAAATTTACTTTTCAGTAGTGCAGACAAGGGAGTATTAGCCGATTCCTTACACTTCATGATAGAGGAAGGAAAATACCAGTAACTGAGTTTAAGGGTTCTAAAAATGTTATTCATAAGACTTAAAGAATTTTTTTAGAGAAATTACAACGTTCAGTTGAGTAAAACTTTATTGAATATTCGTATCTGGTAGAAAAACATTTAATATCAAACTAATATTTTAAACGACGTGATGTAAACAAGATGAACAAACGATTAAACAAGCACGTTTCATTGAAGAATGTAAAATAGAAAATAAAACTACAGACTTGAACAGTAACTATGCTTACTTATAGAGTGCAAAGCAAAGTTATGAAGTTCAAGCATAAGATTGCATCCAAATTCTGTGTTAACTTAGAAATGCTTTCTATAATAAGGAAATCTGCATTTTTATAAAAATTATAGATACTAGGGGAAAAGCTTGTGAAATTTTCAGATGATTTTGATTTTGAGGGTTTGATATAAGATGTCATTAATATTCTAGAGTTTTGTAGGATAGCATATTTGTTTGTTTTTATACGTGATCGTATTAAGCAGGTCCATATAAGGTGTATAGCCCTACAGTGTGGTCATAAATTAATACACTCATTTCAAAAAATAATAAAAAAAATCTAATAATGTTGTAACTATGTTTTTTTTAAATGAGAGCGCATTAAAAAACTTTTTCAGATAGGTAACGTGGCGTTTCGGTGGTATAGGTGGTAGGAAATTATTGGACATCTCCCTATTTTAAGGGCTATTATCTAGTACTAACTATTAAAGATAGAAAAAACAAAAGCATGTATTTGTAGGGAATTTTACGCTGTTTAATTTGTTAAAACATTTGTAATTCGAAAACTGAATAGTTATCGAGATATTCAAGAAAAACTAAAGAAATAAACCAGAAAACGCGCATAGGTTTCTGCTGATTGGTAGCCATTGCGTATGGAAATTACTCGCTGTATCTAATAATATTTATATAAAACAAAAGTAAAAAAAGAAAGATTATAGATAAGAAACAAAAGATTTAAACAATAACGATAACGGTACACCTTTTTGCGTGCTCAACGCAACAGCATCAAGTGATTGCATCAACAGAAAATTACAACGATTAATATTAAAAAACATAAAATATAATTTAGAATGTAAAAGAAGAATATTCAAATTGGAAGGAGTGAATGAGAACTTGAATGACGAACTTTCTCAAAGACCATTCGCCATTGAAGTTCTAAAAATGGACAAAATTTTCTGCCAAGGGTAAGATTATAAATCAAAAATATACCCTTTGTGGCCTGAATTTTGTCCGACTCAGTACAAGAAACAGTTTGAAAAATCAAGAGGCAAAAAATCCTTAATAAAAATCCAAAAGAAACTAGAATATGTAAAATAAATTTATCCTCTCTGTAGCTGTAGCAAATTTAGAGCGCCGTAATGTTCGCCACCTATCTGAAAAAAAACTTTTATTTGCTTTCTTATTTAAAAAAGAAACGCAGTTATAACATTATTAGTTGTTTTATTATTAATTTTTGAAATGGATAATAATAATGCTTACACTTTACATTACATAACCTATTTTGGTTCATTACAGCCGGTTATGAATTTGATTAAAATGTGAAGAATGGGTAAAAACCTTTCTATTATATTTATCCTTTACAATAACTTATTCTTGCAAACTGAAAGTGGTATTTAAAGAATAAATCTGAATCTTTATATCGCATACTATTTTTTAAATTAAAATTCATTAATAAGTGGCTATTCCCAGTGTTAGTTTTTAAAAGAATTTTTATGCATACTTCACATGTGTGTAACAAAATGATTAATACTCATTTAATAAAAAACTCGTTTGATTTTAACAAGCATATGACATAGCATCTTCTGAAAGAAAATAAAGTTGCTTCAATACATATTACATTACTCAACTTTACACAAGATTAATAAAATACATATTAGATTTTAATTATACTTTTTTGGCGAATCATGTACTCTTTATAGCAATGCATAGCTAATTGTATGCCCATTTTATTCGAAGAAACTAATATAGTTTACAGTCATCCCACGAGAGATTTACCACTTAATATTCTAAGTACTCACCCATTCAGTAGTAGTTGTTCATTGGAATAGGTTACAAGGATTTTATTAATTTACTTAGTGTCTCATAACTGCATATTCTGCATATTATATGCTTATTATTAACGTCCGCGCCAATCCTTTTGTTTGTGACTCTGCAAGGGTGACGCCATTGGGGTGTCCGAGGGGCTAGGGCCCCCGTCGGGCAAATGTTTGTACCTCGTTCTCTCAACGAGCTATTGTGCTAGTAAAGATATGTCGAAAAGTTTGAGAGGGTCATCATTATGCCCTACCCTTGCACAGCAGTGGGACCCTGCCCTCCTCGTCGGATGGACTCAAACGCTTCTGCTACTTTGCAGGCTATGTTGAAAATTCGTGTCTTAAAGTGTATTCATATGAACAAAAATTGTCTCTTATAAAATATGCGGTTTTTACTATGTGAGCATATCCTGCTGGAGGATGAATAACTGATATTGATTTAATTGACTGTTAAATTCCGCCGTTACTATTCTTCATAAGACTTGTAAAATTAAATTCCCTGCGTTTAAAATCTATCAATTATTCTTTCTCTCATAAACAGAAAAAAGTCGTTAGTCTGCCCTATAAAAAAGTAAATTTCTATTTGTGATTCTTGTAAAGCTGAAATTGTGTAAGCGACAATTATTAGTATTTTTCTTGTCAAAATTGGTTGCCTAGGAAATAAAAAAAATAATGTGCTTCCATAAAATGACTATCTACTAATAATGTGTATGACAAGAGTATTAAAAAAACATAATTAAAGGGAATTATGCGTTACCTTTTATAAACACTACTTGAAATTTAAGTTTTGATTTTCAACATTTTCATTCAAAGTTTCATATTTGGAATTTTATATCCCAATTCTCTATAAGAAGAAAATTGCAAAATTTGGACAGCGAAAAATAATTTTGTAAATCGCACCATTTTATTATTTAAAAATGAATGTAAATGTTTCTTATGAGATGGAAATTATTTTGTGTAATCCTATGTTAATTTGAAGGTATTATAATAAGGTGACCAACTTTTTTAAAAAGATAAGGAGGACACAAAAAAATAAAATGAAGAAAAATAAATATCGTAAATAAAAGAAATATTTTATTCATTGCAACAATAATACAAAATACACTATAATGTGATAAATGTTTAATAAAACATTTTATATTGTAATTATTCTTACAAGCCTATGAAATATTATTTAAATGCGTACTTTTCCTTTTAATGAATATCTCTTCTGAGTGTTTTAACTTCTTACAATATGTTGGAAATATCGGAACAAGAAATATCCTTCACATTGACTTTTACAGCAAGAGATTCAGCTTGAATATGAATATTCAATCTCGAATTCTCGCTTGTCCAAAGATCATTAGGAATTGAATAAATCTGATTAGCATCCATCGAATACGGAGATTTACAGATTAGTCCTCAGATATCAAAAAGGAGGACACTTTTCGAGGGAGGACAGATTTTACAAAAGAAGGACTGTTCTCCCTAAAGGAGGACGTTTGGTGAGTTTAATTATCAAAAACCGCAACTCTACCAAGTTGTGGTCAGAGATAGTAAGTAAATGAGTCAGCAGACATGGAGATCGTCGGATAGACGTTCCGAACTTTCATATTTGTTTATGATTATAATATCTTATACAATCCTACTTAAGCTTCAAAACGTGAAATGAAATAACGGAGAAAAAGAAATCCTTTCTCAGTGCAGTTTCTTCAATTTGGCAACAGACTATTATAAATTTTTAAAAAGGTTTTAAAGATATATCGATTTATAGTTGAAACATAACGATAAATTTTGTTGCAATTTTTATATGTACCAGATGCCGTAATCCAAGTTTCTTGAGGAACAGCGTCATTAAGAAACATCTGCAGAACAATACCTCACGATAGTCATTCGTATTGACAAAGGGGATAGGAATTCTGCTCTACTGAAGACCTACCTCGTTTCATGGCTGACTGTCGTTTGTTTGTTTTTCATTATCAACAACCAGCGGAATTAGATATAATTAGAAATCATGTAAAACCTCGGAACGGTCAGGGCAACTTTACGAGTAACTCATAGTTTCATTTCCATGCGACTGCACAATCAGCCTTCCTAATATGAAGCCTAATGAGCACTCCCTTTGGACGACGCAGATACGTCTAATATCGCTTCAGCTACGCACTGGCATACCTTGTAAGCAGTTGAAGCACAATTAAACAGTTCCTCAGCGAAGACAAATAAAATTTTATAAAATTGCATGATATATAATGACAACGTTTTATTATTAGAGTGGTAATAAAGAAAATATTTTTTTCAAAAATCCATTAATTTTAAAATTATAAATTCCAAAGTCATGTAAATGCATTTCAATTAAAATCAAAATTTGAAATATGGAAAGTGTAATGCAGGATATGTGCATATTTAAAACTGTAAGTTTTGGGCAATCTTTGGAAAAAGTGGATTATATTATGTAGAAATCAATATTTCTTGTTTTTAAATCTTCACTGTAAGTCATCACTAAAATTTCTTCCAACTACTTCAGAGTAATTTTCGGAAACACAATTAACTATACATTACAAATTTTCATATCTGGTGAATGTCGACTATGAAAGATAAAAAATAATTCACTTACATCACTGTTCATATTAATGGCTCATAAATTGAAACTAACTTTTGTAGTATCTGGCAACAGATCGAAAAGCTATTTTATATCGATTGGCTTTGTAGTATCTAGCAACAGTTTAGTAGATGAGTAGAACGAAGTGAGCGGCGAATAAAGATGGATGTTTACCTTCTGATTATGGAATTACTTTATTAATTGTTTAACACGGACAAAACACCATAGTGGTGACCTGGCGGACTATTTTCGACTAAAATGATGCACATTTGGACTGTTGTTCGTGAAGAATTCGTACGCATCTAAACGCTTCCGTTTCTGGATATGCTTTCGTTTTCGGATTAATTCTTTTTGTGAATTCGTTGCACTGTCTGCCTGCTCTCCTGGATTTAAAGGATTTCTTGCACAATGTCAGAGATAGGTGCAGTTCAAATACCTGTCTACAATAGATCGGATCCTGTTCTTTGGTTTATTATGTGCGAAAGCACGTTTAAATTAGCTGTTCCAAAACCTATTACGGAATCTGTGACTAAATTTAACTATGTTGTTTCCCATTTACCTCCAGAGGTTGCGTCACTTGTGCGCGATATTTTGATGAATCCTGATGCCACAGATCCTTATACTCATTTGAAAACGGAACTTATAAATAGGTCAGGTGAATCTTCACAACAGGAGATTCGACAGCTGCTATAGGGTGAAGAGTTAGGTACTAGAAAACCTTCCGAGTTGTTAAGAAATATGAAACGTCGTGCAGAAACTTTGAAGGTCCCAGAAACATTTATGTTAGAATTGTTTTTACAGCGTTTGCCAACATCAGTGCAAACTATCTTAGCAGCTGTTACAGACTTAACATTAGATAAAGCAGATGAAATTTCAGATAGAATTTTAGAAGTTACACCTGTTCCTATGGAAATTCATGCTGTAAATAAAAACAATTCGAATTCCATGGAGGAAAAACTACTTTGCGAAATAGAAAAATTGAATGCACAAATTGATAAGCTCGAATTTTCTCGTAGTCGTTCTCCTTTTTGCAGAAACAGAAGTAACCAAAGATCGAGAGGGAATAGTCAAAATCGAAATTCTTCTGTTTGCTGGCATCATCGTCGTTTCGGAAAAAACTGCAAATCTGAAAAATGTGTTTCGCCTTGCAATTTTCAGGGAAACGAAAACGGCGAAAAATAGACGCGACATATTCTTTGCCGCTGACATCACATCGCCTGTTCATTCGGACCAGATATCAAATATCTCCTTTCTGGTCGACACCGGTTCTGACGTGTCTTTAATCCCTGCTAATACCTATCAAAAAAGAAACTCTTCGCAACAAACCTTTTTCGCTGCAAATTCTTCTACTATTAATGTATATGGACAGAAAACATTATCCTTGAATTTCAATTTAAGAAGAGACTTTTTATGGACTTTTCTGATTGCCGACGTAAGCATACCTATTCTTGGAGCGGATTTCCTCCATTATTTTGAATTGATATCAGATCTCCGGAACAAATGCCTTAGAGATACAAAATCAAAATTACAATCAGTAGGCCATTTAAAGTATGCTGATCTCCATTCATATTGTGTTTGTCAAAAAATAATTTATTCTTAAGATAAAAAACGGAGTTCATGTTCTGATCTAGTATGTAGTAACAGGAATTGCCAAGATGGAAAAATAATGATTAATTTATTCTAATACATCTATATAAAAGTGCACTTCTATATTTTAAAATGGGAATACACATATAATATTCTTTAAGAAATTCTATTCTTTGAAACGAACCGTGTTTTATTCGAAATCGTCTCTTTGAACTATGAATCATGATCCCAAATAGGATGGTACAGAGTTTTGGGGCTGACGAAAATTTTGAAAACATATTTGTATTGGGAAAAATTTTTCTGTGTAAATGTTTTTCATCAGCAGCTGTAACTAAAAATTATCGAAAAATTCCTTTGGATTGCAAGAGATTTAATCCAAATTTAATTACTAAAAAATTTTTTTCCTTATTTATTTTGAAAATTTTGGTTCTTTAAACATTTTTCGGCGTGGCAAAGTTTAAAACTGCATTTCTAACTTCACGGGAACCACAGACTTCAACAGCTTTCGACTCTTTCTTTTTAAAAATATGGTAGGGAAAACCTTTGCTGCGGATCTGTGCAATTGGGCAGGCGGAATTCGGTACTGTAAGAATCCACAGTTCTTGTTTGAGAAGTTACATTTTCTTTTGTGTCTAATCTTCGGGTAGTGAAAAAATAAGATAAGAAACTTCATTTTCTGCTACAATTTTTCCTCGGATTTCGCTTGAAGATCAAAATTGCTTAATGTAATATTTCGTTAGATTGTTGATAGATTTAAATATTAACTGCGAATTAAAATAAACAGATTGAATTTACACAGAGGGAAAAAAGGTGGTTATGCTACAGTAGCGTAGTCTCAATGCACAAGCCGCTCTGATGAAAAGTTTCATCCACTTAGTTTGGCACGTTTTTTGAATTATTGTGTACCAGAGAGTTGATGGATATCGTCCAAAATTTAATATAGAACTGCAATTTTGACCCAAGAACCACATACAAATTTTCACTTGTCGAGTTCTTTTTTTTCTTATTGCTTTCACAGTGATAATTCTTCGAACAATTCGCATAATATATAATTAGCTCTTACCTGTTAGAAAAGGACTCGAAGGAAACATTCAGTTTAATCCATGGTGAAAGCAATATATAATTTATTTTGCGTTAGCAATATATAGGAACACATCAAGTTAGTTTAAATACGAAACACACACAGCATCACATAGCACAAAAAGCGTCAAACAGAGACTGTTACAATATTCATTAAAAAAACCCGGAAGTAGCCTGTGGCGCCACCAAGCGACACTCTTGGACTTTCAGGACTTGGACTTCAGAGAGTTTCAACACACAACTTCGAATCCTCTATCCCTTTCTTCTAGCAGCTTCCTCCTTTTAATTGGCCGAAAACGAGCTTTGTTTCGTCTGGACTAGCTCAAAACGAAACAGAAACTGACGATAAAGATTCATTGTTTCAAACCTTTCTAAATAGCAACTGTACTTGTATTTTTGTGTGTGTATTTTTTTCTATTATTATTAACTGCTGTTTTAAATATCTTTAAAATTTCACAAACAGAAAATAAATGTTAGTTACCCCATCCCCAGATTTAGGTTTTATATCGAAATGCCACTTATCCTTCAGCAAAAACAATTAACGGAGTTGAAGAACCTTTGAAAGTAGCACATATCGAGATCAAATTTTTGGACGATTGTAATAATTTGTCTTCCGCTGCTTCTTATAGAGAAAACAAAAATGAAATATAGGGGTGAATAGGTGAACATAAGAATAAATTATAATTATCAGAATCATAAATGCAATCCAATCATCGTTGTAAAGTAATTTAAATCTGGACATATCGATTACGAGTTGTACCTGGTATAGGAGTGCAGTAGATATCGCTCTCGTATTGAAGCAAAATTGAAGGGAAATCTTAAGTGGCAGCTTTTACACGCGTTTTTAAAAAAAGCATCATTCGACAGAAGTAAGAAAAAATAATTAATTTGAAAGCATACATGGCAGCCTCATAAATTGAAAAACAGAATTTAAAAAATCATCAGTGTCCAAAAACTGAGATGAATGAAACTGAGAGAAATGAAATAATACTAAAATTATGAATCTAACGTTGATTTTCCTTAATCTCTCCAGAACTTAGTAATTCAGGAGGACCTCGTTTATCCGGCAGCAGCCTCCCTTGGAGGGACACCACGAGTAATGTATGAGAAGCTGCTGAAGAAGTAAGCGGGTTCTCGATTCTCTTGGAGTTATATTAATGTTGGGGAATTTGTTACCTCCCTCCAGATAGTATATACCTCCAACGGGAGGGGTTAGGCCATGACCAATGATGGCTACTAAGAATCCGGTCTCAGTACTCGAGATATTGCAGCGTCTGTCATTCAGGTCCCTGGATGCCTTGGGAGGACAGTGTTTACGTCCATCCGGCAACAACACTAATTTGCAGATGAGGATCCGACCTGGTCGAAGGTGTACGGTACAAAAGGCAATCAGACCCGCGAGGCGGCCTCATTCAACACGGTAAGCACAGACACCACGTGTCAGTGGCGGTGATTAGGCCGCCGACTCAACGTCTAAAAGACTTGTCAGTGCGTGCCGATTCTCTGTACAGAACATAAGTCAGCAATTTGTTCCTAAATATGTGCCAATTAAAGCATAAATGCATTTACACAAGTGGTGTAATATTGTCCTTTTCCTTAATAAAGGATAATAACTGACTTTCAACCATTTTTCTCCACACTTCTTCAACACTTGGATTTGCATAAGTATGATCAGATTCCAAGTTGGCCAATTTAATGGCCAGTTTTCTCTTATTTTATTCTAAAATTTACATTTGATAAACATGTGTTCCACTGATTCATATAAGAGATTTTTTCAGATAATTCATTATATATCTCTAGAACTGAACACTGACGATGCCATATGTAGAAACAGCAGCATGCAAATTCAGTTGCTCATGATTTTCGTGGATCGGTGACAAAGAAATAAATAATATCGAAAATATACACATTGTTTAAAATTAGTATTACTACTATAAGACATCTTTTTATTATAAACTTTTCTTCTCAGATTAATAGCCTTTTATTTAAACTCAAAAAAGATGTTTCAACATACTTCCCCCTATAATCGTATATTCGTGTGTCTGAAATAATGGCATATTTTCGATGGCCAACCCAACAACTTAAAAGAAATGAATATCCCATTATGTATTTTAACATGATAATGTTTTATGTAGGCTAACTACCTTTAAATTATGTGACGTGTGATACAAAAATTGTGAAAACGCTCTACAAGGCAGAGTGTAGAACATAAAACAATCGAATTTTGACACTTAAATACTTGTTGAGTAGAAGATAGGTTTACAGAGTAAGACTACTCTTTTCAAAATTTCTATTATCTTTTGAAATTATTAGATATCATCGAAATTTTAATGTTTTACCTTAATAACTTTGGAGTGTATGTTTTCGCAAAAAAAAAACATTTTAGTTTATTTCGTCACAAAAAGTACATTTACACAACTCGTGCAAATTTATCTTTAAAAAACTTTTACGAAATTTATTACAAAAGGGTTGATGCAATAGACATTATCAATTTTTAATTATTGGAAAGCTCAGTAGTCTGTTATTTGTGGGGTCGCGCCTCAATACAAAATATTTAATTCAAAAATTTAGTAAATCTACATTTCAAAAATTCTTTACTTTCAAGGTTTGCTAGTGTATTTTTTAAAAATTTAAATGCTAATATCTTGCATGTTGTATGTTTTCAAATAATTTTATGAATTTGTAAACGAGATTTAGAATCGACAACTATATACTATTTTGAAAATGCACACAATAAAATAAATTATGATAATTAACACGATTACATTATCATGCTGCCATGTTTCGGGCTAGAGCTTTGAATTCTTTTGTTTCTTTTTATGTGAAAGTCTGATTCGACAAGACTAATATGGTTTGCTTATTAATACAACGCACAGTCGCAAACAGAGTGTTGTGCTTAATTCTGTGAATGTTGGCAGTGAAGTTCTGTACTTCCCATCGAGTGGCGCTGCAAGCAATTTTCAAATATTGATATAATCGCGGCCTCTTTCCGAAAATAAAGGCACTTGCAGTTCTTTTCATTTTTTATACTACACCACTTTTAACTTTTAAGAGCAGTGCTTTTTATATAGAACGAAAATATAGAAATTCTATCCATTTTTTTTATTTCATAAATTAGTATATATATAATATTACTTTTTTAGAAATAGTGGTAATTTGTAAATGCATTTGACTAAGTATATTCAACAAAAGTAGGTACGTCTAACGATATAACAATATTTATTACAACATTCATTGAAATTATTTTGCAGAAATCAATGCAATACAAATTTCATAATCGAAATTAACAAAGTACTTATATTGTTACGAACCATCTGCTGAAAATAAAAATGATCTTGAATCGATAAAAATTTTAAGCTAATATATGCTATATGCATATATTAATAATTTGAAATTTATTATTTGCAGCTACATTCTTAATTTAATAAGAATTTGAGTAAATGTACTTATGTTGAAAAAGAACACTAATGTAGGGAACTAAAAATTCCTAAGTAATATTTTTTATTATCTATAAATTATTACGCAACAAAAATGAAAAGCGCCCTTAATTTGTCTTGTTATAAATACGATCATTCAGAACACTATATTTAAAATATTTAAAAAGTTAATCAAAACAAAAGTTTTATACGAGGAATTTTGGATGAATCGAAACATTTTTTTAGGTTTCAGTAATTTACCAGACTAACATAATTGTGAATCTGATGCTGCTTCGATATTGTGAAGATCTGTACAAAGAAGTGGGAGTTATAGCTGACTTATACATCCCCGGACGTTATGCGTTATATTCGTTTATCAACCCTTATGGGTGAAATCGATTATTCTTTTTCGAGTTGATATATGCTGCTGATTGAAAACACTGAATAGAAGCAATCCGCTGAAGATTGAATGGAGAAAGTACATGTTGCCATATATGTGATTATTAGGTTATTACGAATAATAACCGCTTAAAGTGATGAATCGGTTTATCACATTCACCTTTAATTATTCACAATACCCGATTAATCACATTAATCGTAGCATGTATACAACACAAATTAGTTCGCCTTTCATCTTCTGAAGGAAGATCATAACCACACAAACGATCTTCAGTAGGGTAGTCTTAAACGAGGGCAAGGATTCTGGTGTTTTCTGCAAAACAGAATCTTTGCGTTCGTTTAGAATTATCCTACTACTACTACTATGCCATCCCCGTTCCTCGTACATAGATCGCTCTTGATTAGTTTGAGATGGATGTGAGTGTGAATGGAGAGGCCTGGGGGAATCAGAATTTTAATATCTATGAGAAAAAGGAGAAGAAATATTTAAATTTTATTTGAAATAAGATTTAAATGGGTGGAATTGTTGCTGAAGCATTCGAAATCTGGAAAAGACAACAATAAAATTGTTACTGAACTAGAGTAGAACACAACACACATTTTCTTTTTCTTCTAATAAATTGCACCATTCACAGAGGGGAATGAAAGAAATAAAAGATATCAGTTAAAATCTTACATACGAAGTGCTAACTGACAAAGGTACCAAAAAAGAAAAATAGAATCGAAATAAACAAATATATACATATACAAAAACTAACTAACAAAGGTAGTGAAAAAAAGAGAAAAAAGGAATCCAAGTATACAAATATATACAAATATATAAAAACTAACTAACAAAGGTAGTGAAAGAAATGGAGAAAAGGAATCCAAATATGCAAATATAAAGAAATACAAAAGCAACACGAACTGGCTAAATATGTTCTCTAGAATAGGGTGAAATGCAAAAATGGAAGATCAAGTTTCAAGATACAATAAAAAAAGGAAAGAATGAAAAGAAAACAGATATAACAAAATAGGTGGGTAAACTACTTATACACGCACTCTTCTACAAACAGAAAAACAGGGTTCAAGGAATAGGACGACTATCCTACTGAAGATGCTTCCTGGAAGTTATCGCTTTGCTTTGATTTTCGATTTTTCCAACAAATAATCTTCTTGTTGTTTATTGTATATGTATACACACACTAAGAATACTCTAATGTACAAAATCAAAAAACTTCAGCGCATCAGGCAGTGATTGAAAAACCGATTACGAAATTTCGTCTTAACAAACATCTTTACAAAATGAATTAATTTAACATTAAACGTATCAGGGGGCCAATAAACCGTTTTAAACTTTTGGATAAAAATTATTAAAAATAAAATTATCGCATCACCATTTTGCCTTTAATTAGTTTTATTGAAAAGTCTCCTCTATCTACACTCCTCTGTTATTTATATTTTAAAACTTTAGAAGCGGCGAACGTAAAACTATGTTCTTCGCAAATTTCCCAAAATCAAAATTTTAATTCAAGAAGTTGACTACCAGTTTAGATAAGCTGGGGATGATAAAAGAATGCAGAATACGGACATTTTTTCTTTCATGGTTGGTACGTTTAAAAGTTGACGGTTGAACCTCTTCTTATATAAAACATATTTATAAAAATAAGCAAAAATTTCAGAAATAAAGGTAAATTAGTTCTAAGTCTAACCGTTTCCTAGCAACGGAGGAGCCATAAATTTGCGTTATTTCAAAAACGTCAGCACGTAATTAACAATTATTAAACTTTCAAAAATTAATAAAAATTTAAGGAAAAGGGTCACAGATATAAAATTGGTATCATTGAAAAGGTAAAATTTTGAACTTTAAGATGGTATAAAAATATTTTTTGCCGACCAATTTGCTCTGAAGTTACGCCGGAAAAACGGGTTCGGTTAATTTCTAATTAACTGACTGTTTAATTAACTTTTGGACTTCGAAAAGTTCATAAGTGTCTCCCCCTTGTCTTAAATAAAAAGTGTGCAAAATTTGGTTGAAAACAGTCCATTGAGTTAGGAGGAGATGTGGAACATAGCCATAATGACTTTTATTTATATTAAGATGATGAATGAATAAAGCATTATTCAATGAAATAAAATAGAACTACTTTTGGATGAACAATGCCGTATCATTAATTTTTGACAAAATGCCTCGTTTTAGAAATGAAACGAAAGCTTAAAAATGTGTCGATAAATTAATTGTTTCTTTTTAAGATAAGTTGTGGTAAAAAGCGATTAAGTTTATAAAAGTTTTAAAATAATTCTTGCATATGGCTTTCAATATCGGTTGGTGGAATTGTTTTAGTTGAAAATCGGTTATCATTATTCAGCAGCATTTCTTTAATTTTGTTTCATTTATAAAAGAATGTTGCAGAAAATATGCATCTGTCTTTCAATTTTCAGCTTATCCAGAAATATTTGTGTTCAATCTTACTTTATTTAATATTAATCGCTGAAATTATTCAGAATTTTTTATTATTTTAAAATATATCACGAAAATTAGACAATGGAACGAAAGGCCAAATAATCGGTCTTTATCATTTTGGTTTTTCGTGCAAGCAAATTAGTTACCAAAGTGAAGTTATCATATTATCGTCGTTCAGGCAGAAGTCACTAATTCCACGACAATCTTTTGACGGACTGCCGTAGTCAATTAGAATTTGCAATTAATTATTTCCTGTCAGAAACCTGCTATATAAACATCAGTAAATAAACCGTTGTAACTTGAAACCCGTAAAATAGTTTTTACTATTTACCATAACGACTCGAAAATTATTAAGTTTCGACTGAACACATCTCAAAATTATAGTTTCGGACTTAGTGACTTTTCCCTGAACGACAGCGATATACACAGTTCCATTATGGAAAAATAAAGAGGGGGCTTGATTAAAAAAGATAGAGTGTTGTTCAGCAATCTCATAAATTTAGGAAATGTCGCATAGAACAGGTCATTGGCAGAAAGAGTCTTATTAAATTGTGAATAGTCAATTATTAATATATTTATGTACATAAAAGTTTTCATTGTTTAACCTTGATATTATGTATATAAAATAGGTATGCCCAATATAATGTATGAAAAATATTATGCTTACGAATTTTTTCATCGCTTAACTGTTATTTTACTACGAATAATATCATGCATTTCGAATTCTCATTTAGTAATGTTTCAATACCCTAACAGTAAACGTTAAAAGAAAATCCTAAATATTTTAAGAGAAAAATTAACTTATTAACAACAGAAATGAGAACTTAAGAAAAGAAAAGTTTTTAAAGAGAGATCTATTTTTTTTACTTTTGTTTAGATTGAAATAACAGCTTATTAGTTTCTCTTGTATATCTCGGAATGTTTTGAACCGATTTTGAAGGAAAAATACATGATGTTTAACTATCAGTATTTTCCCTCATGAAATCTGTTCCATTTTAGAATGATACGGGAATTGCATAGAAAAACTGAGAATTCATTATTTTCGATAGGTGAAAGAAAATAAATTTTTAAAAAGGTTATAAATTTATCGAAATTAATAAAAGTTTTTAAACATATTTCAAACTTACTTCTCATATCGAAGAATAAATCGCTTATGGTTTCCAATGTTTAACATGCCGTTCAGTGTGGTTTATTGTTTACGTAAGGAAAACACGATTTGTTGCAGAGAAAAAAATTACGATTTTTAAGCTACCAACAAAAGGTCACGAAGGTGATTCATCAAATTAAACAAGGAAACATCCGTAGCTCTATCAACTCATTTGACAAAACCTTACAAACCCAGGAGGATGGTGAATGTCATACAAAGATGTAGACATTATATTGATAAGAATTCGATATGCCGAAAATTGGTTTGTGTATATGAAGTGACAATGAAACCATTGATGGGTTGTTAGATCAAGTACATGGACTCGAGCTCCAAAATGTCTGAAACCTTTGTACTTCTGGTCAGAATAAATTATATATGCATATATTTCTGACTATTGAAGGGAGGGGTGTCTGTAAATGTTCCTTCCATTTCTTTCGGCAAATTAACTGAGTCTGACGGAGATAACGAAGCAGAGATACTAGTCCCAAGGTCATAGTTTTCTAAATTTCGTTCCACACATTACTTAATACCGCACACCTCTATTGATGAGGTAGAAGTATTTTAAAATGAAAAAGCTCTACTCTAGCCATGATAATGGAATCAACTTGAGAAATTTTATATCGGAATATTTTTTACTAATAAACTGGTGCAGTGTAAAATTTTCCCTCTTTGTGACCGAAATCATGTAATTGTACAGAAATTCATTGATAAATTCCGAATATGAAGCTTTGAGTGAAATATATGCGTATGTGAAAAACTAAAACTTTTAGATAAGAAAAGGCGGTGCATAACTCTGCAATAATATATTTTTATTTTTAACTCTTCTCTCATCACTTCCGACTACTGCTGGGTATTTTACTGCAACACATTAAATCATTCATTTCTTGTATGTAAAAATTTTAGAAAAAGTACCTAACCATTTCCCCTTCTCATGGCTTATAAAATGAAACTAGTTAATTGTGCGACATCACATCGGAGTAGAATGAAATCGATTTTTTAAATTTATTGTTACTATTGCTTTTATTAAACCTGTTATTATAAATTTATTCCAAGACTTGGCAACATACATTTTTGTGCCTTTAGAATATTTGCTTTTTTGGAAACTTGGCTGGAAAGACGCCAGAACACACTGCGAATGCTGCTATAAGCTTCGGTGGTTTAAGGGGATATACGACTGTTATACCTCAAAAGTTTTCTATTTCATGAAATAAATATATATTATTCCCCAGTCTTTTCTTAACAATTTAAAACAATCCGCGTTAAAAAATTCCGATAATTACGAAAGTTATGGAGGAAAATGTATCAGCTCTTTTACTTAAACATTGAAAATGGCCATATCTTTAAAGCGCTATATCTCAAAATGTATTTTTTTGATATTGCGCGCACAATATCTCAAGAACTATTGAATAATTTTACATAAAACTTTTACTGAATATATATTGTGCCATGTTCTATAAATTGAACCACAATTTTTGTAGAAATTTTCTCCAAAGATGTTTTTTGCGGTTAGAAAAGTTAAAATTTTAACTATTTTTAACATTTTATTTTAAATTGATATATAAAATAGAAATTAAATTTAAATGTTAATAAATTGTGGGTCAGTTTCTTAAACAGACTGTTTGGGTTACTGAGGCCAACGGCACAATAGGTGAAACGTGAGGAGTCTTCACAGGAATATGTTGAAAGGTACATATGCAATACATGTGTCTTAATTTTTTGAAGGAATGCAATGGTACTTTTCGATGTATGGCTTGTAGCTTTGTCTTGATGAAGTTTCACTCTTTGAAAGTCATCGGGATAAAGAAATGGAATTCCTTCTGTAAATATCGGACGTAAAACATTCTCTTGATAGTACTTTGAGTGGATTTTAACATTTTTCTCCACTCTTCTTATTTTTAATTTCCCATCGTAGGAGAACCCTACGACAATCATAAACCCTTCTCTGAAACTTTCTTTGCATTGACGGAACCACGTTTGTATCTTTTTTCTCTTTGTTTTCGATAGTAAATAGACCTATTTTTGTTGAAGCCCGTCAAGTTAGCCCATGCTTCATCCAAAGGCACAATGTATTTCCATTTATCACCTGTTAAATAGTTTTCAAAGAGGTTCCTTCAAACTGTTCCGCGTTGAGCAACATGCCTCGGATAAAGTTGGTGAACATTATGTTTTTCAGCCTTTTTAAATTGTAAATCTTGGTTTATTACTTTATTTATTGTTGCTACAGACGTATTTAAAGGCCTTGCGATTGACTTCTGTGTCAGCGGATTTTCTCTTGTTACCAGAGGTTTCAATTTAGAAATATTTGAAATAATACGTACCTTTTCCGGGTATTTGTTAGGAGTCTTCTTTCCATGTAGAAGCAATGATTGACCGTATTTCCCTTTCCGTTTAATAATGTTGCTTATTTTGCGCTTAAAAATTTTAATACCATGTATTTCACAACGTTTTTTAATTATGGAATAGGAATATTTCTCTTCGGAAAGCGCATAAACATATTGGCGATTTCACGACAACTTTGCGGCCTTGGCGATAAAGTTGGCGACTTTGGCGACAAAAGGAATTTTTTAGAAAGCCTCGAACTTTCAACCTATTTCTACTGGCTTCATGAACTTTCTGGAGATTATGTCACTTCCTACGTAATGACGTCACTTCCCGTTGAAAAAGTATAAAAGTAAGCTCTCAAGCCAAGAGGAGTTAGTTGGAATTTGATCAGCAAGCAAGCTGGTGAGCTGATAAGAAATCTTTGAGCGCTGTGCTGAGATTTATTGGTATTCTCTGTTGTGAATTTTTACGAGTGCTGTTTTAATACTTGTTCTACGTTTCTTTTGTTAGAATATTTGTAAAATAAAGAGCTTTATTTTTTGAATCCTGCTTATTGGACTGCATTCACGTACACCCACAAGACAATTTCGTTACAATATCCTTCAATCCACAGTTTGTTTACATGCGGCATTTGAAAAAAGAATAACTTTAAAAGTATCAGACGATATTTCTCATTTCCAATAATAAGCTGTTGCCAGAAATTTTTAAACCAAAATATTTGCTTTCTTTACATTATTTATCGAAATCGTTCTAAAAATGTGTAAATAAGCTCTGTAATACAGAAATGTCGTCTACTGCTAAAAAACGGTATTTCTTGATGAGTTCATCCACTTTAACAATATTCCGATTTGTGACACATTCCGATACTACACTTATCGTAGTTTTCTCTACCGACATTCATATTTTCTCCACTTCTGTACTTTTTCCAAGGACCTTCCTTTTCATTCCCCGATGGTAAAAGTAATAGAGTTTTGTTCACGGAATTTCGCTTCATGAGTGCGAAGCATCTATGGAGCTCTAAATCTAATTATGGTTTGCTCTTTTAATTATACTAGTTATTAGAAATTTGAGTTAAAAAATTGTTGATATTTATTCAGGGAGTGATTTACGCTCAATAATTAAGTCTGTTGGATTAAGTAGTGTGATTTAGGATTTCAGAATTTTGAAAAATTGATGGCGTGTTGAGTATTTTATGGGCTATTTTTCTTTTAATGTAAAAAAGTTTTGACAGTGAAAGGTACGATTTTTTGATAATTTAGAGATAAAATATTTGAAATAACTGAAGGCGAAAATTTTGGACCATTTTAGGTGATAGTTTTTGAAATTAAGAAAGTAGAGCTCTCGGCAAAACGCAGAATGTTTGTAGTAGCATTTTAAAGTCATTCTAAACGTGCGTAATTTTGAGTGATTACTGAATCGAGATTCGCATCTAATGTGCTTAAGTTCCGATATCTTTTGACAGCTGGGAAATTTTCAAATATATAATTCAGCGGAGTCCTGGATTTCTTTCGAGAACTCGGGACTGCTGGATAATATAGTGGAAATTGAAACAGTTTGTTGCAAATCTGGGAAAAATTTTCGAAAAACTTTTTTAAATTAATTTCATTTGGCGCAAAAATGGGAAAATTTTTCAAAAAACTTTTTGAAATTAATTTCATTTGGCGCAAAACTGAGAAATTTTTTCGAAAAACTTTTTTGAAATTAATTTCATTTGCCGCAAAACTGAGAAATTTTTTCGGCAAACTTTTTGAAATTAATTTCATTTGGCGCACAACTGAGGAATTTTTTCGAAAAACTTTTTGAAATTAATTTCATTTGGCGCAAAATTGGTTCAATTTTGAAGTCGCTGTGTACGATCTTACGTCGCTAGTACCAAAGAGTGCGTTTACTCCTCTCATTAGTTCCCTATTTACATAAAACTTTTATTGAATATATATTGTGCTATGTTCTACAAATGGAACCACAATTTTTATAGAAATTTTCTCCAAAGATGTTTTTTTGGGGTAAGCAAAGTTGAAATTTTAACTATTTTTAACATTTTATTTTAAATTGATATATAAAATAGAAATTAAATTTAAATGTTAATAAATTGTGGTTCAGTTTCTTAAACAGACTGTTTGGGTTACTTAGACCAACGGCACAATAGGTGAAACGTGAGGAGTCTTCACAGGAATATGTTGAAGGGTACATATGCAATACCCGTGTCTTGATTTTTTCAAGGAATGAAATGGTACTTTTCGATGTATGACTTGTAGCTTTGTCTTGATGAAGTTTCACTCTTTGAAAGTCATCGGGATAAAGAAATGGAATTTCTTCTGTAAATATCGGACGTAAACATTCTCTTGATAGTACTTTGAGTGGATTTTAACATTTTTCCACTCTTCTTATTTTTAATTTCCCATCGTAAGAGAACCCTACGACAATCATAAACCCCTCACTGAAACTTTCTCTTCCTTTACAGAACCACGTTTGTACATTTTTTTCTTTTTGTTTTCGATAGTAAATAGACCTATTTTTGTTGAAGTCCTTCAAGTTAGCCCATGCTTTTTTTTTAAATTTTTCGAAAAACTTATTGAAATGAATTTCATTTGGCGCAAAAATGGGAAAATTTTTCAAAAAACTTTTTGAAATTAATTTCATTTGGAGCAAAACTGGGAAAATGTTTCGAAAAACTTTTTGAAATTAATTTCATTTCGAACAAAACTGAGAAATTTTTTCGAAAAACTTTTTGAAATTAATATCATTTGGAACAAAATTGAGAATTTTTTTCGAAAAACTTTTTGAAATTAATTTCATTTGGTGCAAAACTGAGAAATTTTTTTGAAAAACTTTTTGAAATTAATTTCATCTGGCGCAAAACTGAGAAATTTTTTCGAAAAACTTTTTGAGATTAATTTCATTTGGCGCAAAACTGAGAAATTTTTTCGAAAATATTTTTGAAATTAATTTCATTTGGCACAAAATTGGTTCAATTTTGAAGTCGCTGTGTACGATCTTACGTCGCTAGTACCAAAGAGTGCGTTTACTGCTCTCGTTAGTTCCCTATTTCAATTATGTTGTTCCCAGTTTGGCGATTCGTAAAGCACGATAGGTCTTAAAATTGTTTTAAAGAGCAGAAGATATTGTTTAATCGCCAGCTTAATCTTTCGAGAAATTAAACGTCGAGCTTTAAGCCCACTAATTTAGTTCTGTAGAAGGCATATTTTAAGTGGTTATCAAACGATAATTTAGCTCCAAGAAATAAAACATAAAATAACATATTAAAAATATAAAACATTGTAAATTCAATAAATAAATTTTTCGATGTAGCGTTTTTTTTCTATACACGATCATTCTCTCTCCTTTCGTCTGACACTTCAGCTGGTAGCTAAACTCCTCTCTTCCTTAATAAATAACAAAAGATGAGCATGCTACAAGATAAAACAGGAAGTTATACTTCTGCTTTTCTATTAATTTCTAAAGAAAACAATATATTTATCATAACTTCATTATGATAAATATTATTAAAATTTTTTATTCTAAACAAAATAAGCTTTCTTTTTATTTAGATGCATGACTTAATAATTTTTGAATTTAAATAAACCAGAGAAAATTTAGATTATTCGGAGTTTAGTTTATTACTCGATACAACTTAACAAAATATTTCTAATTAAATAATTAGAAATCAAAAACCTTCTGTAATACAGTTTGTTTCAAAAAAAATCAATCACATGTAAGATGCATTTAATGAAGATTGCTGCATTACATAAATAAATTTAGACAGATTCTTCCCTTTTTAAGGCAATCGTAATAAAGAGCCGAAAAGAAAATAATATTTATCTGAAGAACTGCATAAAAAATGAGGAAGGAATATAAAGTATGACAGCCATTAAACGAAAAAGAAAGATTGAAAACGAAAAATGCTAAAGCAAAAGGAGCATAAATAATTTTGCGCTTCTGCCCTTTGGGTTTGACGCGAGTAATCATTCACCTGGGCAACAGAGTCAGTTTTAGGCTGTTAAGCTGATTGAATGAGAACTTCACTCTAAGCATGCGAATTCACTCACTCTGAAACCTCAACGATATATTCAATATCGACTCTCAGGTGACTGATATCGATACGCATATCGAGTTTGAAAGCCTTAACAATGTGCTCTCGATATGAAACCAAATTTCGAGCGATAGATTGCCAGATTTTGAATTCCAAATAGATATTTATGTTTGCTTTCTTCTGGTTATAATAAATTCTTTTTCTCTCTGTTTTTCTTTATTTCTTTTTTGAGTAATTTCCCTTGGGTTCTTCGCATATACATTGAAACTAATTGAATTTATGATTCAGTTTTTCATTTCTTCTTCTATCTGCGCACTGGTTTCAATAGAGGTTATCTTCATAACTGTTATCGATTATTTCGGTTCGATGCAATACACTGTTTAACATCGAAGCCAAGTCAATTAACTTTGGGCACTTTTAGGATACCATTTTGATGTATTATTTTAACGCTAAATCGGGAGCTAAAACAATCTCTTGCCAACAATTCTAAATAATAACCTGGTTGGCTTAATTTAGCATTAATAAACTTGACCCGCAAGAGGGGGATTTTTAAATAAATTTTTTCTTTTACGTTATTTTACCTTAGATTTTAGAATAAATTGAAACAAATTATTTTTATTATTTAATTTTGTATTCCCTCTTTCATTCCGTCTCTGTTCTTAACTTAAATTATATATTCACTGCTTCTATCATATTGGCCTTTTTAAGGCCAAATTATGGAAATTTGTCCTTTTTGCAAAGCCCTTGGCCTTAAAAATTTTCATTTGGCTTTAAATTCATTTTTGGCCTTTTTCGGCTTTATTTTCGTCAATGACTTTTAGAACAATTTTTAATGATATATTCTGATGTTTTTTAATAAATTTTTGATATTACATATTTCAAATGATATGTAATGAGCTGTCAAAGGAAATAGCTCCTGAATAGAACAAGGATGTTTGAAATTTCTTTCACTTCAATTTTAGTTTAATAATAGTACATTGAACATATGCCTATCAAGTGGGATTCGCTTTCATAAAGGATAGCTGTTTTTCTAATGGCAAATGACGTCTTCAAATAATTTGTCAAATTTGGCCTTTTTTGCCTTATTTTTAAGAAGGTTTGGCCTTATTTTGCTATTTTGATCCCTGGCTTCTACTGCAAACCTTCCAAACAGTTACTTTCAGTTCGTTTCATCGTGATCAGCTATACTACCAATTGCGTTCAAATTTTAGTTGCATATTTATATTAAATTATCCATTCATACATTGAAACTAAAATACAAAGTTTAGTTCATTCAAAGCAGTGAATTAATTTTTTAATGACTTTAGACTTTGAATTCAGGATTTATTTGAAACTACTTAATTTAGATTGTTAAATGCATTTTTGTGTTTTTTTTAACTTTTGTGAAAGATAAAATCTGATGTTTAATAAATCAGCAGGATTGAAGCTAAAATTTTTCAAATAATTCCCTTGTTTTAAGGAATGACGGAATTCATTAAATATCATGATAGATTGTGACGTGCCAGCTTTTCCTAACCGAACTGCTATTCTAGAATTTTATACTTTGATAAAAAGATTAATATTATTATTTTTTAATTTAATCTGAGTCAAAGGCAAAAAATACGTTTATGGCTTCAAAAGATAATTAATAAATATATATACTGAAAATTCCTTTCATATGGATTAATTTTAATTAGTCAATGTGTTTAGAGGCGATTTATAATTGAAATAAATAATAAAATATCGATACATCGAGAAAAATCTATTTATATTACAGTATATACCGCGATATTGAAATCTGGTCATTGCCCAGCCCTAGTAGATTTGTATTACGAGATGAAGCATTGGAAGATAAAACTCCTGACAACGTTTTTAAGCTTTTTAGTTCTCAAAATCCAACCCTTTATATCAATTTTTATCACGCACGCCAGCGATTTTTGTTGACTTTTTCTCACCCTTTTACTGAATTTTCACATTTTAGATAACAAATGTGAAAGCACTTTAGCTGCGTTCTTTGTATTTACCAAGTAATATGTATTTTTCTCTTTTTTAACGTGAATATGTGATTTGATACAACCAATGAAAATGTAGCACTGAGATGGATTTTGTCCATGAGCACTGCGAAATGATTTCAAATTTCTACTCTTACATTTTCATGCAATAATTATATTTATATACTAGAAAATATCAAGAATTTGAACATTCAACGTAGTTATATTAACAGCTCTCACGTGACTCACTAAAGACAAATACTTTTTTTCAATTTATTACGATATTGGTGCTGATTGCTTTGACGCCAACGATCCTTATTTTTATATTAATATGATAATGCTTATATATTGGTCACTACCTGTAAATAACTTGATGTAAAAAATGTTCAAAACGGTCTACAAGACAGCCTGTTTGACCTAGAGCTATCAAACTGGACACTCAGTCACTTATTAGATAGTTATTGCTCGCTAAAAAAGGGGCTTTAAATTAAAGTAATTAATTAAAATTATTTGAAAGTTTAACCTTTTTCTTCAATAATTTCGGAACATATTATCACATAATAACTATTTATACACCATTTTAAATTTCAAAAAATAGGCTTTTCGGTGATGCAAATATTGTTTCGGTACAGTTAAATTAATAAAATGAAAAACATATTTTTAAGTATACTTTACAAAAATACTTTCCATATCATTATATTTATTGCATTTGTACACACGTAAGTTACAACGTTTTTCAATACCTTTTGTGTGTGAAAGTTATCATTGTTTTGATTAAGACTAACTTTTTAAAAAAAATGTGAAGGCAGACGTATCACGCCTGAAACATTATCATGTTACGATGTTCCCGACTAGAGGTTCGAATCTCTTTTAAAATATTTACACAATTTTATTCAACACGATATTTTTCAGGTTTAAAAAGACGGAATTTTATAATTCATTTTCCAGTCTCGTTCTGATGCACTAGAGTTCTGGAATTTTGTAATTCATTTTTCACTCTCGTTCTGATGCACTAGAGTTCTAGAATTTTGTAATTCATTTTTCACTCTCGTTCTGATGCACTAGAGTTCTAGAATTTTGTAATTCATTTTTCATTCTGGTTCTGATACATCTAGAATTTTGTAATTCATTTTTCACGCTCGTTCTGATACACTAGAGTTCTAGAATTTTGTACAGTTCCAAAGACAATATAATATATTAATATTTTCAGAACTCAGTCATCCTTTAATCAACTAATTTTAATTCAGTTTCCGATAGTATATGAGAAGCGCCATCTGTTAGTGAATTTCAGAAAATTTGTTTTAAAATTCCAAAATATTTATAATAATGAAAAATAATATATATTAAAGACTAAACCACACAAAATAATAAAAATGAACAAGTTTTTACAAACAAGCTTTGAAGCATTTTATAAAATTAGGAAGTATTTTTTATCGAAATTTGAACGTTGGAACAAAATTTTAAAGGCCTGAAGCTTTGAACACAATACTATAAGCTAAACCTTGGTGAATATCTTTAAATAAGAAATAAATTTTCTAAATTAATATTTTACAAAAGAAAATAAAATAGAAAATTTTATCATAAAAAAGAAATACATGTGTTTTAAATGTATAGAATGTAAAGGATATTTTTTGCAACATCTTATACTTTTACAATTTGGTTTCGACATCCACAATTTTGACTAAAATGTAAGTTGCTTAACTTTTCAGTGCATTAATAAACCCCTGTTTTAAAATATTTTATATTTTTATTATGAGTTTATTGAGGTTACCAATCTACCATAAGATTGGTAGCCATTCGTAGCCATAACTTCTCGTTACTTAGGTTGAAAAAAAAGTTTGGAACAACGACGAACAAATATTGTTCTGTATGCAATAACATTCAGTACAAATTTCTGAAAAGAATATACAAGATATTGAATAACGAAATTTGTTCTCATTATAGCCTTGGCTCATGAATGATACGGAACTGAATAGAAACATCTTAATGTAATGCAAAAATAGTAGTGCAGGTTGATCGTAATTGATACGTCTATTGTTTATTTATCTTCAGCGATTCTTCCTATGGTATTTTGATATCACAACAAAGTGTAATCTTGATATTATATTGAAAAATTACACTGTTGGGTGTTAATGGAAATTAAACATTGCCTGTATCATTCGCAATGTAATTATCATTGTTCACTTTTTAAGTAATGCAAGTGTGACCAAATTAGTAATATAATAGCCCAGATCTGTCTCTCGGTAACGCTCTGACGTCACCAAGAATAAAAATCGCGCTAGAGCACAGCGAGACGTTAAACAGCATTATTTCATTGTTAGAGCACCTAAATTTCAGTAATTTTAAATTTAAAAGAGTAATTGTCGTTCTAATTTCAAATTTAATAGCTCTAAAATAGTAAAATAGAATTTGCCATCGATTGATATCAGATTTATCTCGCTATGATCAATAGTTCCCGAGAAATTTTAAATTATATTAATCATATATTTCAAACTAATTTCCGTTTTTTAATAGAAAGTAGTAAATTACGTCAGTGGTATATCATGCGCGTGATATAGTTTGGATGCCACGATGCATCTTATTATTTATTGCAATCGTGATGATATAATTTGTTAATAATTTTGACAACGTTTGACAAATAGAGAAGTGCTTTGTTTTGATTAGACATCTGAAGTACAAAGAAAGTTGTTAAACAACGAAAAATACTTCACGCGAAATGTTGTTTACCAAGAGGTTTTTTTAATAAAGAAATATGTAAATAATATGTAAATAAAAAAGATATCTCCTTTCATAAAACATATGTTTATTTTATTTGTTTTCAATCAATGTTAAACATTTCTCTCTCATATATATCCACTTAAACACGTCAAATTTGACGGGAAATCTCTCGAATGAAGAGGGAATTTGCACCCGTCATGCCATGACGGGTGATTTTCTAGTCAAGTAATAATAGGGATTGATTATAACAATGAATTGATTTTATAAGCAAATGCATTCACGGAGAAATGGAGCTAATTTTTCTTACGTGTTCACGGAGACATTATATGCACACACACAGAAGCATTCAAGCAGACGCACAGAGCGTATCCTAATTTATTAAAATGTTATCATTTTATGAATATAGTTTCATGTATTTTTTGTATTCAAATTCTGATATTTTTTAATCTGCGCAAATTTCCATCTGCCCCTGACCTCTAAGTTCAACTGTGATACATATCGTCATACTATGTGCTAGCATTTTTATCTTTAGTTTAGATAACATTCAAAATCAACACGTTTTTTCGCAAATGTTCTCATTTTTAACCGTTTAAAACAGAAGTGTTATCTTTCATTATCTTCTTTTGCTGATAATGCAAAATTGAAATCGAAAATTATTGTAAGGATGCGAGCAAAAAGTGGTGTTACCTTCAGTCTGGAATTTCAAGATAATATTTCATGATAATCTTAAGGTTACTTTCACAAGAACCATTCACATTTATTGTGATCGAGAAAGTGGTAAAGCACAAGACTTATGAAATAGAACGCTTGACGAACACATCATTTCAGCATGACCACACCCCGATTCCCCGGACAAAGAGTAAGCTTTTGGTTATTATTTCTCTGAAATCTAGATATAGATTAATTTTATTATTTTTTCTACACTTATGGTTTGTTCTGTTTACGCATCACTTCAGAAGAGCCGCAGTGAGATTACCTCGACCTGAAATAAGCTTCTGATAATGGTATTAAGAAATCTAGAAATAGATAATTTTTTGTTTATGTTTTTTTGGTTTATTAGATCACAAGAAATTTTATAGAGCGATAAATAAAAGTAAATAAAAATAATGTAAGGTAATATGACCAAAGAATAATAAATATTTTCAGCTAAATCCATAAATTTAAGAGAGAGAATACACTGAATCATTTTATTTCTTGATATGAGTTTTCGATTCAAATTAAATGCGATTGAACTTCAACAAAGAATATGTCGTATACTTGTTCTTCAAAACGCTGAAACCAAAGTGCGATAATTTAGTAAAAAAAACTTTAAACACCACTTTTTAACTTTCTCTTATACGAAATATTTAACGAGAAAGTATTGTAGGCTTTAAAAAAATTCGACCACGACATTTTGAAGAATCTATACGTTTTAGAGCAGCAGTACGCAAACTGTGGGTTGCGACCCCTCTAGGGATCGCGGGAAAATTTTTGAGGGTCGCCAAATTGAAAGAAATTTACGTGACAATAACAATGCAAGGCGAAAACATTTTACACTAAGTGAAGGGATCGGAAATGAAAATAGTTTGCGCACCACTGTTTTAGAGCTTCCTGAGTCCGAAAACTACATTTTTTTGAATTATGCTTGTCTCTCTGCGTACGCGATAACTCAAAATCAGTTTGAGGACTCAAAAGAAATTTAGTATGCGGTCTTTACACCGAATTTATAGTTTTCTATCGAATTTTGGGCGAATTCCGTCCAGGAAAATGAGTCTGTCTATGTTCATGTGAACTCTGTAATTTAAAAATATAAATAACTTGGTGGATAAAATTTGGTACACAGTTTTATCATGGGAACTGTTTTAAGAAAGAAAATACACTGAATCATTTTATTTCTTGATATGAGTTTTCGATTCAAATTAAATGCGATTGAACTTCAACAAAGAATATGTCGTATACTTGTTCTGCAAAACGCTGAAACCAAAGTGCGATAATTTAGTAAAAAAAACTTTAAACACCACTTTTTAACTTTCTCTTATACGAAATATATAATGAGAAAGTATTGCAGGCTTTAAAAAAATTCGACCACGACATTTTAAGGTATCTATACTCTTTAGAACTTCCTGAGTCCGAAAATCACTTTTTTGAATTATGCTTGTCTCTCTGCGAACGCGCTGACTCAAAATCGGTTTGAGCGACTGAAGTGAAATTTAATATACGGTCTTTACACCGAATTTCTAGTTTTCTATCGAATTTTGGGCGAATTCCGTCACAGAAAGTTAGTCTGTCCGTGTGCTGTGAAAAATTCAACGAATTTTGGTGACAACTAACTTTCTGTGACGAATTTTGGGCGAATTCCGTCTCAGAAAGTGAGTCTGTCTATGCGCATGTGAACACGGTAACTTAAAAATGTAAATAAATTGGTGGATAAAATTTGGTACACAGTTTTATCATGAGAACTATAGGTACGTATCAAATTTTGGGCCACATCCAACAACGGGTTGACCATCTGTTGGTTTGTTATTCTTGTGCATGTGAATGCGATAACTCCAAAATTCAATGCTCTAGATAAATGAAATTTGGTATGAGGTCTTCAAATTCTAATAGTAGATCCGTATCAAATTTGAGTTTCAATCAGTCGACAACAAAGACGTCTAAAATGCATTCTCGATTTTCTTCATACTACTACGCAGATCAAAACATTGGACACGCCCACTCTTCGTATTGTCATCATTTCGTCTTGCCGCGGTCTTGGATTCCGAGGGCAATAAAAATCTGAGTACCCTCAGCTGTCTCGATCCTCTGCAGGGCCCGCTAGGAGTATACGAGAAATTCGTGGCGAGATCATTCCCGCTTGTTATTATTATGCTATAAAGTAAAATTGTTCATTTTTTTAATCTTCCGTTTTTTAACACATTATTATAACTACTCTGGAATCTTGAAATCATTTTTTTTCTAACATTCATTACCAGTTGGTGTCATTTGTACGAAAACAAACGTTAATTAAATTAATCGATTAACTGATAACAGTAGCATGCATTACCATCGAGAGCACTCAATGGCACAAAAATTCAAATTCTACCACGTCAGAAAGCGAGTGTCAAATCGACTACAAAATTCGCATCTTTACAGACATCAAACAAGTCAAGTTAAATAAAAGTCTGTAAAATGTAGGAGTGACTTTTTCGTACATTTCAACAACCTTGTCTAATCTAATAAATCCTTGTCTAGCTTCGACATATAATGAAGAAAACTTAATACGCATTTTGGTCTCTTCTTTCTCTGGCCTCTGTTGAATGAATGAGTCCTAAATTCGGAACCTATCTACAATTTTAGTATTAAGACCAAGATACCTTTACCTTACACTACAACACACCCACTACTACTACTGACTCCAGAGATAAAAATCTCCGATTTGCAGTTTGGATGAGTGTGCGTAGAAACTTTATTGAACGAAAAACGGGAGAAAAGGGTTACATACAGTGTTTTAACATGTGACAATTATAAAAACGATCAAAAATGTGTGTTTACATATGAAAAGAAAGACTCGCGAAGCAAAAACAATTTTAAGACTGGTCCCAAAAGTTCGCTTCATCTATATACTTGTAGGAGGACTGATTAGGGTCCTAGGAATTGAACCTCTAGAGGGTCTTAGTCCATAAGTCTGAAGTCTTGGGGAAGGAGAGAAATCTGGGTCGGAGGCGGATGAACTGGTTGCGTCCGCTGGCTGTTTTTTTAGAAAACAGCCATCGGACGAAAATGAGGTTCTCATTTTCAGTGAGGAAAGATATGAGTTGATCTATATTTATTCTTGATAGTGTATTTGAAAGTATGCTTTTCCACTAAAATTGAGTATTTTCTGCACTTGGTTTTGTAAAATGGTAAGATAACGTCATGGGATAAGAAGTTGCGTAGTGGAGAGGGTCTCCCTTTTCCCCGTATGCGCAGATATCTGAATGATGAAGCCGGAACCTACAGAGATGGCTCGGAAAAGGACCGTGAACTGTAGCGAAGAGGATGGATTCTCTTGACCATGAAGCTGGGGTTAGAGTGACTTTAGGGAGTATATTAAAAATTGCTGTCTCAGGGATCGCCTGAATCTCAGTCTTGTTGCCATTTATTGAGAGAGAGGTTCCTAAGCATTTTTTTCAGATAACATTTCGGGGTCTGAATATGGAGGTGCGTTCCTTCTTTAGTAGCTTGTTTGGCTAGGTTGTCTGCGGCCTCGTTACAGAGGAAACCAACATGCACCTTAATCCAGTTAAGTTGCATTGATGGGTTCTGAAGGAGGGCTTGATGTGTTTAAGATAGGATACTAAATTTAATTTATTTATTTCGTCATGTTTTTTGAGTCATACAGACGGGCAGAAAAAAAGAGAGAAGACCTCTACTCTTTAACGAATTTCAAACAAAAAATTTCATTTATTTATTTCGTTATGTTTTTGAGTTATACAGACGGACAGAAAAAGAGAGAACTCTACACTCTTTAACGAATTTTAGCAAAAAATTTCACTTATTTATTTCGTTATGTTCTTGTGTTATACAGACGAACAGAAACAGAGAGAAGAACTCTACTCTTTAACGAATTTCAGACAAAAAATGTCATTTATTTATTTCGTTAGGTTTTTGAGTTCTAGAGACGGATAGAAAAAGAGAGAAGACCTCTACTCTTTAACGAATTTCAGCCAAAATTTGACACTGGTCTTTAATTTTGGCACTAAATTGGCATACTGAGATTTATTACTATACTTTTTTTATGTTTATGAGTTATCGCATTCATATACACGAATCGACAGACTGAGAACCAATCAAGAAGATGCATTTAGCCTCAAAAATTTGAAACAAATCTATCTTTTCGGTGCTAAACTATATACCAAATTTCATTCATCTGTTCTGTTTTTTAGTTGTGTTGTCCACAGAAAAATTCGGTACAAAAAATAGTTTCTTCGGAAGCATGGATGTCTGCGCCAATAACAACGCATTCTCTTGCTATACTGCGCATATGGATAAAATGCCCGAGTCCAAGACGGGCCTAAATTTTTGGACCCATTTAAAAATTAATAAAAATAAACTGATAATGCAACAATTACGTTTTCTTATAAATGATAGAGCAAATAAAAAACTGATGGGAGGCTGCCTTTTTCGAACATTCGCTGATGTTTAAGGCGTAGGACTACTTTACTCGCGTGATTCTTTGGTCTCACATTTGGCCAACTTTGCGACTCAGTAGTCGTTGAACTACAATTCCGATTTTCAATTTTTTTTTGTAACTTCTGTTGCTACCCTTTATCTCTAAACTTAAGATATTAGTTATCTTTTTAACGTATATAGTTATCGAGATATAGATGATCGCGTCACCAATTCATTCGTATTTTTGCCCAACTTTGCGACTCAGTAGTCGCTGAACTACAATTCCGATTTTCATTTTTTTTGTAACTTCTGTTGTTACCCTTTATCTCTAAAATGAGACATTACTTATGCTTTTAACATATGCAGTTACCGAGATACAGAGGATCTCCCATACAACGTTTTTGTGACGTTTTGGCGTGTGAATCAAATTTCTTCCTGAAACACCAATGCGAGGAACGTAGTCCTAGGTTAAAAAGTTTTTCTTCTGATAGGTGACTTACCATTAGTGCGATCTAAATGTGCTATAGCGAGATATTTCCATACGCAATGACTATCAGCAGAAGCCGGTGCGCGTTTTCTGATTTCCTGTTTCAGTATTTCTTGAATATCTCGAAAGCTATTGAGTTTTTGGATTACAATTGATTACACAAATTAAAGAGAGTACAATTCCCTACAACCACATGCTTTTATTTTTCTTCTAGCTTCAATAGTTTCGCAGATAATGACTTTCAAAAATGAGAGATGTACAATAATTTACGACCACCTAGACCATTGTAACAGCGCGTTACCTATATGGATAAAAAATCATTTTAAAATGAGCTCTCATTTAAAACAATACCCTAGTTGTAATATTATTAATGCTTTAAAATTAATTTTTGAAATAGGTCCAATAATATATGGACCCCCAGTACATATAATGGATGTCTTTACATCAGCTAGCTATCGAGGAGGAAGAAACATAAAACTTATCGATTTCAGAAGTATTACCCATTTTTTACAGTGCTTCGCATCACCTTATTGATAAAAACCTCGTTATTTTTTCTTTCTGACATTTGATATCTAGCTTTTCTGATAACATAGATAAATACCACATCTATTGTAACGCTTATCATCTTGTAGTTTGAACAGTCTGAAGAAAATGTCGTCATTTTGAATTCTGCTGTGGTGGGAAAAAAGCATTGTTTTCCGTAGCTGATTTTCACATTCTGTTTTGCTTTTTAAAGAGTCTGTTTTTTATCTGCGAAAACTAAAATCTAATAAGAATAAAACAAACAAGAGTAACCGTTGCTTTATTATGTTTACATACACACGGGCCGACAAGCAAAAAAAAACATCTACCTTATGTCCGATTTAGTCCAAAATAGACACAGTTCAACAATTTTGGTGTAACGATAATATACTAAAATTCATTGATCTAGCTTGTTGCGTTTTCCACTAATCATGTTAACATAACAAAGAAACAGATAAATAAACAGTCAACCCATCGACAGATTTACTGTTCAGCAACTGATTCTGAGACTACCACTTTTGGACGATTTTACACCGGAAAGGGGTGTCAGGCAACGAGTCATATGAGCGCATTTCCGGAGTTCTTTGTTAGGTCACGCTCAGTAAAATGTAAACATCACCCTCCCAGTCTTTACCTTCTCCCTATTTTGACGAAAATAACTCCGCCCTACGCATGCGCAAAAGCGCGGCGGGTTTCCGAATCCGTTGCTATACATTCGTCTTCAATTTTGTATAGATCTAAAATTCTGGTGATAAACCATATGCTAAATTTCATCCATCGAACTTGTTGTGGTTTTGAGTAAACGGGTACACATGCAAAGAGATGGAGAGAATGACAGATTTCGATTAGAAGTAATTTTTCTAAAATTTGATAGAAATCTACAGTTTGGGTTTAAAGACCGCATACCAAATTACATCCATCTAGTTCAAAGGTTCCCAACCAGTGATACGCGTACCCCTGGGGTTACGCGGCGGTCCTGTTAGTTGTACGCTGAAGCAATGTTGGTAATGGCGGCAAGCACTAGAATTGGAAAATATTTACCGCCCCCCCCCCCCCCCCCGGGGGGGGGGTTGCGATTAACCTGTTTTTTCGGTTATTTTTTGCCCCGGTTACAACTGGTACTTTTTAAAATCCCAATAAACCGGAAAAGAGAAATAAGGTCACTACTATTCAGTGGGCGGTTTTATTTTTTAGAAAAAATCTGAATTAATATTTCTACAATTAAAATAAATTTATTTAATCTGGTTAAAAAATATATTAGAAATATTGAGTTAAGTGCCAAAAGGTGGTGCATCGGTCATGCACTAGATTTTGTTCCTGTGTTAATCGTTGAAACGTAGCACTTTTGGTTCAATCAATAAATTGAACTTTAAGAGGCGATTTAAGAGGAAATTTTAAGAGGCGAGTATGTTACAGGAAGCTTCGTTGTCCCCTTTATACAGTACAATTAGGTCAAAACCCAAACATCCAAAAAGAAAAGTACTCTCCAGCTCCAAATTGTCCCATACCCTCCCCGTAGTAACTGGTAAAAACTCCCCCCCCCCCCGCCGGCGGGGGTCGGGGGGGGGGGGGAAGAAGGTGAAATGGTCATTTTCCTCAGTTTTTCGAAGATATATCGAAAACTATTCAGTTTTCAAATTACAATGGATTTAATAAATTTAAAGAGCGTATAATACTCTACAAATAGATACTTTTATTTTTCTTCCAGATTTAATAGTTTCCTAGATAATGGGTCTCAAAGTTTGGCACCATTTTGGATTTCCTCCTCCTTTTTTAGTTTTTCTTGAATATCTCGGAAATTATTCAATATTCAAATTACATATGATTCATCAAATTAAATAGCGTACCATTCTCTAGAAATGGATGCTTTGATTTTTCTTTAAGCTTTAATAGTTTTTGAGATAATTGGTCTTAAAGTGGATGAATTTGTAAAAAATCTTAGATGATAGTCCAGTCAACGAAGGGTTTGTAAAAAACATTAAATCTTATAATTTTGAAAATTGGCACACTTGTTCATGAGGGGCTTTTAATGAACATACTAAACCCTGGGGCGAGGGCTCGCACCGCCATCTTGGGTTTCATACCCCTTTTTTTAGTTTTTCCTGAATATCTCAAAAATCCAATTTACAAATTATATTGATTTAAAAAATTAAAGAGAGTAAAATTTACTACAAATAAATACTTTTGTTTTTCTTCTAGCTTTAATAGTTTCCGAGATAATAGGTCTCAAATTTTATCGCTATCTTGGCTTTCATTCCCCTTTTTTAATTTTTTTAAGTACCTCGAAATTTATTCAATTTTCAAATTTTGCGTAATCAGAAAATTAAAGAACGCAAAATTCCCTACCAAACGTATGCTTTTATTTTTCTTTTAGCTTTAATAGTTTCTGAGATAATGGGTCTCAAAATTTGTCGCCATCTTGGATTTTATCACCTCCTTTTTTAGTTTCTTAAATATCTCAGAATCTATTAAAGCTAGAAAAAATACAAAAGCGTTAATTTGTTGGGAATTTTACGATCATTAATTTGTTGCATAACATGTAATTAGAAAATCGAATAGTTTTCGAGATATTAAGGAAAAATTTGAAAAAGGGGGATAAAATCCAAGATGGCTGTAAACTTTGAAACTCATTATCTTGAAAACTATTAAGGCTGGAAGAAAAACAAAAGTATGTATTTGTAGATAATTATATGCTCTTTAATTTGTCAAATCTATTGTAATTTTAAAACTGAATTGTTTTCGAAATATCTTTGAAGAACTGTGAAAAATGACCATTTCACCCTCTTTTCACCTCCTCCCCCCCCCGAATCCCGACGCTCGAGGTCGGGTGACTTTCTACCACTTATTACGGGGAGGGTACGGACAAATTTGGCGCTGGAGGAACTTTTTTTTTTTGGATGTTTAGATTTAGCCGATTTTTAGGCTAATTGTACTGTGCTATTAGTGAACATAATCGAAAGGGCGTTAAAAAATATCAACCTTAAAAAATACGCTGCCAAAGCTTTCGAGATCCTTAAAGACAGGAGTGCAAAAATATTACAAAACCCTCTACTGTTCCGTGATTCGTTCCAGGAGTGTAGTCGCTAGCCTATTTTGGCTCCAGTTATAAAGCTTGATTGAAAATATTTTCATTCCCTAAGAATATAAATAAACTGGAATCCATTAACCCTCTGACCACTGAGGGTCTCAAAATTTGAGTACAGTTGTATGTGGAGGTTTGTTTACTAATGGATAGATGAAATAGATTCGTTCTCCCCTTTTCTCCTCGCTACGGGTGGTGTAAGATGTGGATGGAAGTCCTTTCATCTCTTATCTCTCAGCCTTCTCCCCGCTTTCGAAACAGTAACCGGCCGAAATCCGCCCCACTAGTATAGAAGTCGCATGGCCGGTTACGGCCGGATTAGGAGTCAGAGGGTTGAAGCCAAGGAAAGCCAAACAAATGCCTTTATTTGCAAAATTTTAATGAATTCCTGCAAGAGAAGGTGACTTTCTGAATTTATTTTGTTGACTAATATTCAGGGGTGTAGTGGAGCTGGAACGCCGTTCGGGCATTGCTTTTTTTCAGGAGCAAGAAATAAGAAAAAGTTGTTAAAACATCTTTAAAACCGCACGATTTTTGTCGCCCATGTTAGAACTTTCCGGCACTGCTATTAAAGCGTCCCGACACTTCTTATTTTGCGACTCCACCATTGATTCGTTCTCAGATCTGAACTATAGCTGAAAGAGTTATTATTAATATATTGGACGATATATATTGTGAAATGGGTTGATTTTCTTTTAAAATGCACGAAAAGATGTCGTTTTTTCGATAAAAGCCCGAAAATCGGTTATTTCGGGCGATTATACCTCCAGTTTAAACCGGAAGTGAAATAAACCGGAATAACCAAAAACAGGTTCTTTTCGCAATAACGCCCTCCCTAGAAAGCACAAAATATATGGGATTATAACAAATAAAAGTTATAGAATTTTGTCTCCACAAACTCGTGTGAAAAGTGCAGTGGTAGAAGAGTATTAAAAACTTAATGTTATTTCAATAAGATATTGAAGGCCTTTCACGAATAAACAATATATAATTTCAAGAACATTCTCGCCTTAAGCGAATATCATCAACAAATATGCAAGCTTGATGCAGCTCCAGACATGATATGACTCCAGTCTTCAATTGAACTTCATTTGAAACTCTCAGCTCGATGAAACAAGTTCAAGGATTGCATTGGAAATGTATTTATTCCATTTGAATAATTGATCGCATTCCATTTGAATAGACTATCCCTGTGAGTAAATGTTTGCTTTTGTCATAAGTGATAGCGAAATAAACTAATACTATTATGAAAAATTAGAGTGAATTGTAAAATCCGAAATAAATATTACAAAATTTATGAGATAAGTTCGAGTCGTTCTACTCAAGTTAATCTAAACCCTTAACTTTATTAATTAAAACTGCTTTGCTCGAAGAAATGATTGGGGGGGGGGGGGGGGGGGTATGACAATAGAGGGTACACAAAAATTAAAATACTAATCAAGGGGTATGGGAGGAAATAAAGTATGGGAACCACTGGTCTAGATCATAGTGTTTTTGAATTATAATGTTCACAGGCACAGAAATAATTCCAAAAATGATATTTTTTTTCGGGCTACAGAAACATATAAAAAGTGGAGATTCATCAAAATATGCTAGTCGAATGTTTTGACAATACTTAACATACTTTCTCTTTATAAACTTTGTATATGAGTAAGTAAAAACAGTCATGGAAACAATTTTAGATTTAGTAAAAAATCTGAACTAATATCAGAATTGATTTTTAAATACTTTTATTTGAGTTGGCATGTTTCATATTTGTGAAAATGGAATTTTATAATCTATTTTTTATTCATTTCCTGTTGTGATAAAGTTTTGAGATTTGTACACTTTTGTGTTCTCGATAACAATACACTGTTAAAGCATTTTCGGTACATAATTATTAGCTAAAGGACCAATTTAAAGAAATTTTGTTTCCACACGACTGTCGCCACCTGATAGAGAATTTGATAAAGAAATTGATTTGAAGGTCCCATAATATTTATAATAATGAATTATAATTATTTATAATAATGAATTGTAAATATTTATAATAATGAATTGTAAATATTTATAATAATGAGTTGTAAATATTCATAATAATGAATTGTAAATATTTAAAATAATGAACTGTAAATATTTATAATAATGAATTCTAAATATTTAAAATAATGAATGACTGTTTATATCAATTTTATTTAATTTTTTTCTATTTAATTTTGAAGCTAGTGCGTCAATTTTATTTTGTGCCATTTACAGGATGGAGTATCAAGGAATTATAAAGATTTAAAATAATGAATTATAAATATTTATAATAATTAATTATAAATTCATTATTATTATTCATAAATTATTATTCATTATTTTTAATAATGAATGACTGCTTATATCAATATTATTTTATCTTTTTCCTTTCTAATTTTTAAGCTAGTGCAACAATTTTATTTTGTGTCATTTACAGGATGGCGTATCGAGGCTTAAAAGAATTATTCTCGGAACTGTTGGTGTCGTGTCTTTACTGTTTGTCATAATAATGGTGGTGATCTTCGTCCCTAAACATAAAGCAAAAGGCTTGGATACAAATGATAGGATAGCTTGCCCGGGTTTCAAAGGTAAGGCAAAAGTGATTATCTACGAATTTTCGATTGTATTTTCAGTTATAGAATAATAGTAGTGTTCTTTAAACGTAGATTGGCTAACGATGCTATTAGAACTAAGTCGATAGTTCGAGCTTTCGAAATTATCAACTGAAACATAGATTGGCTAACGATGCTATCAAAAC